>CM039735.1:73620586-73760118 GCA_022539455.1 Dendrobium nobile | reverse complement strand
GTGTGGGGGGGGGGGGGGGGGGGGGGGGGGGGGGGGGGGGGGGGGGTGTGGTGTAGAATATATAGAGTAAAGTGGTAGATGTTATGAATTAAATTAAAAAAGAAAGAGGTAATAAGAAAGAGAAAGGAATTTGGTTATAAAATAAATAATATACATATAGATAGGAGTGGAAAAGGATAGCGCGTTTTAAAAGAGATTATGGCACGGCAGCAATGATAAAACTACACAACAACTAAGAGACCTAAAAACAACATCTACCAATACCATGACGGGCAGCCAACTGTAACACTTTTTGAGACTAATGCAGGGGGGGTGGGGGGGGGGTGGGGGGAGGGGAGGGAAGTGAGTAGCCGAGGATGCCATCAAACATGTGGACAATGTGGATGTAGTTATTGGAGGGAACTGAAGGAGCACTTAGGCAAGAATGAGGGCAGTGGCGGAATTATGATTTTGATGGACCGGTTGATTTGACTAGGAGGGAATTAAGAAGTTTTCTAACCAAGAGGGAGCTATTTAGAAAGGTTCTTAATCAAAGGAGAATCATTTAGAAAAGTTTTAATTACAATTGAGAGTGAATTATTTAGTGTTAGAGTTCTAATTTGAATTCAAATTCTAAGAGGAAATTATTTTGAGAAAGGGAGGAGGAATCAAGGGGGAATTGCTTATGAAAGTTTTAATTATAATTGAGGTAATTATTTAGAGCAAGAGATCTGATTTGAATTCAAATATGAGATGAAATTATTTAGGGAAAGGGGGCTGAGTTTGGAGGAAATTAGGGGAGCCTATTTAAGGCTAACAATAGGGTGATTTTAGGATTATATTTTGAGTTTGCTGAAATTAGAATCTCTTAGATTGTGGAGGCTGAAGCCTCCAGCTAGGAATTTGGGAGAGCCGGAACTTCCTCTCCAATTGAAGATTTAACTGTATATTGTTATTTTCTTTCATATATCTTACAATAAAAAAGAGTGCTGGTGTGTCATACCTCCTAATTTCTTATTGTCTTTCACTAATTTCGAGAAAAGTGTATCCACTTCCAATCAAATTGGTATCAGAGCACTTTTTTGGGGCTTATGGTGGCAAAGAAGGTAGATGCGTTGGAAGACAAAGTGGACCAAATCAAATCCCGGGTTGGTGGAGAAGTTTTTAAACATTGAACGAAGGCTTTCATCCTTGGAAGGAAGACTTTCTAACTTAAAGGACATGATAAAAAAATAATTGAAGCTTCACACTCAACTGACAACATCGGAGGCAAGGGCACCGTTGACTGGATAAGGAAGTGGGGGAAACCCTAATATATGGATGATGAGGGAGGATGGGGAGGTGGAAATATTGGGGGATGAAGAGGAGATGCCACCTTTGTAGCCACTTCCAAGGAGGGGAAAAGGTGAATGAGTGAGATTTTGGTGGAGCTGTAGAGTTTGGAAGGAGAAGAAGAGTGGGAGAAGATAGAAGCATTAGAAATAGTTCAACCACTTTTACAGTAGTATCGAAAGGTGTTCCAGCTAGTTTAGGGGTTGCCTCCTCCACGGGAATACGAGCATGCTATCATTTTAAGGAAGGAGTCTCACATATCAATGTTCGTCTGTATCACTCTCCCCAACTCCAGAAGGATGAGATCGAGAGATTGATCAAGGAGATGTTGGAGGTAGGGATCATTCGATCTAGTGACATTCCATTTTTCAGTCCAGTGCTTCAACAACAATTTTCTTCATTCTATCTTAAGGAGGTGAGTATTGATGGACCAACCGATTTGATTGGGAGGAAATTAGGAAGTTTCTTAATCTAGAGGGGGAGCTATTTATGAAGTTTCTTAATCAAAAAAGAAATTATTTAGGAAAGCTTTAATTACAATTAGAAGGAAATTATTTAGGGCAAAAGATCTAATTTGAATTCAAAATCTATGAGGGAATTATTTAGGGAAGAGAGGAGGATTCAAGGGAGAATTGTTTAGGAAAGTTTTAATTATTAATGGGTCGGAATTATTTAGGGAACGATTTACTTATGAATTCCAATTATGAGAATAGAATTATTATCGGGATGGGGGGGCTATTTAAGAGGAATTAGGGGAAGCCTTTAAGGCAATAATATGTGATTTAAGGATTATGTTTCTGAGTTTTTGAATTAGAATTTCTTGTAGGTTGTGAGGGCTCAAGTCATTGGTAGTGAATTTGGAGAGCCGGATCTTCCTCTCCAATTGAAGATCCATCCGTAGCGTGCTTTTTTCTTTTCTTTCATATATCTGGGCAATACAAAAAGAGTTTTGGTGTGTTCTTCACCCTAATTTTTTATTGTCGTTCGTTGATTTCGAGGAAATTATATCCATTTCCTATCAGATTTATAGAGAGGAATAAAAAATTCAACTAAAATTAAAATTAGAAATTTAACTTTTTGAATAAACATAAGTACAGAAAGATTAAATAAAAAAGTTTCCTTAAAAAAAAAAACTCTTTTAATTTAGCTATTATGGTTAGGCATTTTAAATTATGCTTGATGCTTCTTCATTGTATCAATATTATCAGTTATTTGGTCTATATCAAAGCTTCTGTAATATCTTTCTTATTATCTGTTATTAATGAACATGCAAGAAAATTATCCTCCATCTTACTCATTAGTAATTCTTATTTAATTATTTAGTCCATTAGGGAATTCTATTGCATACACTTACATTCTATCTATCATATTAATTAGAGATTGAGGAGTGTGAGAGGAGAGCGTGCGTCTTTTTCACAGCTTCAATCACACATTACACATTTTGTACTTATTCATCTCTTCAAGCTCTTGAGTGTGTGCGAGCGCGAGCCCCCTTTTTTGAATATTTACTTTGTGTGCTTTTGTTATGTCGTTTCTTGTTGTGTATCGTCATCACTATTAGATCAATAGTCATACACTACAGAATCCAACTTGATTTGAACAAAAAGAAAATTCTAAAGGGGAAATCATAGAAACCATTGTTGTGGAATAGGCTTGCCTTGGGAATGGTATTGGCAATAGCAATAGGCGATGTTTCAGTGAACGTTTCACTCTTGACTTTTGAAGAGAGCATTCGATTGAACACAGGGGGGAGGAGGGGAGGTGTGGGGGTGTGGGGGGGGGGTGTGTCACACACATAGGGCGCACCAATCAGACACCGCGGATGCTTTTTGGGAATGGTTTTGGTGGAGTGTATGAAACAGATGCATGCAATAGAGAACGACTAAGATTTTATGAAATAGGTGAGTTAATAGTGATTTATAATTGGCAATTTACTATTTATTTTTATTATCTTTAATAATTTCTTAAAATATTACAATTAATAAGTAATAATAGAAATTATATGTTTGAATTAATTAATATAATTATGAGACATGATGAATAGACTAATATTTATAAAATAGTTATTATTGATAATTAATTTTAAAATATGCGTGATTAAATTTTAATCATTTTAAAATTTGGTGGGGAGCAAAATTTTTTTTTGTAATAGATAAAAATTAAGATATTTACTCAATATCTAGAGGTGGTCAGTGCCCACCCCATCCGAAAAATTATTAGGTCTGGACACCTGACGTAGCTATACATCGACACCAATAAATGTCAACCACTGCTCTACCTTTACTTCGCGCGGGCCCGAGACCCGGACTCGATATTGTATGTATTGAGCTGATTTGCTGTTTTGCTAGTATTGTGGTATTGCTCAGTATTCCTCATTGTCGGCAATAATGAGAAATACCAACTGTCAAACCAATACTGACAATACCTAGAATACCCGATTTTTGCTAGGTATTGCTCGTGATTGCTAGTATTGCTCCGTATTGCTAGGTTTGGTCTTGGAAAAAATGATATTTCTCATTATTTTTTGTCAAGCAATACAGCAATACTGAGCATACCCTAGCTTTCCCTAAACAAGCAACTACAATCGAGGTTCCGTCTCGTCGTCGGGGCCGCGCGCGGGTAAAAGTAAGAGCACGTGGCGACATATTAATGGTGTTGCGTGAATGTTAGAGCCTACGTCAGTGATCGGAGACCTAATAATTTTCGCCATCCCTATCCACGCCCCTTGAATCCCACCCATTTGTGAGAGGGGTGAGGGTATCAAAATCAACTTATTCTTTGAACTCTCAAGTCATGATTTATGGGAGTTAGTTTTAGGTGGAAGGAGATTGTTCACTTATGAGAGTTGTATAACTCCATCGAGTTCCATTTGTGTTTAAGAAGAGGAAATCAATTGGTGGGCTTACACTCGATAAAAGGTTTATTGTAAGCGACCGATGAACTTGACACTGATAGAAACAAGTGGCCCGCGGAAGGTCAGCGGCTAGAAGCTTTTTAAATTTTGTGGGGTGGTTTAGTGGGGCTTATTCCAATGGAAATTTTGTTAATGAATGCTCCGCGCATAGCACATTCTGACAATGAAGAATTATGTTGTAAATAAGGCAGACTAACATGAAACTATGAAAGTCATTGGAAGTCCATCATGCTGACATCACTAGAGGGGCCGAGAGGCATATTCACTTAATAGAAGTCGTAGATTCATAGGAGATGATAGTGTTAGGAAATTGTTGTGGTGAGAGTTATCTGCAATGAGTCCTCAATAATACAAAGCAATAACAATGAATTCCCTCAGCATTTCACAACAGGGTGATCACTATGTGAGGGAAACATGAGATTTAGGATAAAGAGTTATGTGCTAGTGAATTCTATTGGATGGACCAGTGGGCAATGACATCAATATGGAAGTTAAAATTTCAGAGACAGGAAGGAATAAAAGCAAAGAAATAGAATCTTTCTTTGAATCAGAGAGAAGTTCATTGAACATGTTGTAAATGCCATTGGGAGGAGTGGCACAAAGAAGGATTGAAGACTTTGTATCATGTTTAAAATCTCAAATATAGGAGAATTATAGGTCTATTGAATTATGTGTAGTATAAGCATATATATTCAATTACATAAGCAAAATGAGGGAACACAAAATGGAAACAATCAAGGATATCCTTGATAATGAGGGAAATCATGATTCCTATTATATATGGTTTTTAACATGTTAATATACATAATTTATTTGTAAAAATTAGCAATGCCAAAATTATATAATTTGTACTAAGGCTCTTTTCCCTAACTATTACCATCAGTTTGGGAATCCCTTACGAGCAAGTTTTTTTTTTTTAATGATATCATCTTTGTCTTATGTTGTTTGGTGGTACCAAAATGTCTCTTAAAGTTTGTTTTTTTGTGGGATCTATAGTTTTGTCCAATTCACAAGATTCTCTCTTACAATGAAACTGTTCACTTTTTATTTCAAATACGGAGAAATTGGGATTTTCCACCTGAAGACATTTTACCTCTGTTCTTTTAGGAGGGGTAGTTAGCTGGGAAATGAACAGTGATCCAGGAGGATCCATTCAACTCCTTTATGATGAACGACATGCAACTAGATCTGCAACAACCGGCTCAAAAAGATGCAAGGTTGGTCCCTTCCTTGAGGGCCAACGAGTGTGGCCCATGTGTTGGTGCACTAATGTTTGTTCTGTCCATTTTAGAATGTGATATAATGTGAATTTGATGTTCTTATTCCTTTCTAAATTGTAGGTTAAATAATTGATCAAGTATTGTATTTTGTAGTTGAATAGTTGGAACCTAGGTAAATTGGTTCTTTTGAAGTTTGAGGAGATGTTCTTTCCTTTATTTTAAGAAAGTCTAGATTTTCGAATTTTGAAAAGACCGTTATTCATTCAATTATTTAAAATTTTGATCTTTTTTTTTTTTACAATAGGTAAATTTCCATTGATGTTATGAAAATCAAATTTCGAAGTTCTGAAATTTCAGATTTAGATCACTCCCCCTCTCTCTATTTCTCCTTATCTCTTCCATCTGAGAGGAGCAGACTGCCTCCACCTTCCCCTCTCATGCTCTCAGTGTAGTTTTTTGAAATAGAAGCACCTGATTACTAAAATCTCTGTGCCGAGCAGCACCTTAACTGATTGGACTGCAAACAGAGGAGGAAATTCTAGCAGGAAGAAGAAAGAAAAGAGCATGAACCGCTTACAGGCTTGTCCGCAAGTCACTGTCACCATTACATCCAATACTCTTGGATCATTTGATCATTCTTGATTACCCGGCTCCTTAGATTTTCGATCAAACAACAATCTTAGTGTCGAACCATAAGAGTTCTAAGAAGAATGACATGAGGCCAGTGCTGCTTAGAACTGGATGTTTTCTATGGCTAGATTACAGTTTTTATCTATCAAAATTAATCATGACAAGCTTTCCTGTCTTTCAAACTAACAATTCTGTTTGCAATTGATCCACTGTTTCCTCCAATCAAGTGAATTGCTCAAAGTTAAGGTCCCTCAGGTTTAATCTGTTTGTTCATTTAGAAACTGATTTGTGGTTTTTTCTTCTAATGAGGTTTTTTCTTTTGAAATATACTAATATCTTATACAATCTGGAAGTTGTTAGACCGGTCCATATCAGATCAGCTTAAGAACAACAGAGGCGGAACTCTCCGCCAATCTCCGCCTCATGCATGCCGATCAAACTGCCAATTTAAGAAAGAGCTGATTTTGAAGGATTTTTTTATGAAGTTTTAGGAAGAAATTTGAATGTAGGGACTGTTTAGAGATATTCGCTTTTGAATTGTATGCATTAAATATTTGTTTTCCTAGGGTTGGACATCTTGATTTGGGTGAAATTTGAGATATCTTAGGTTTAGGTTTTTTGGGCTCTACGGCGTGTAGAGATTTGAAGAGATTGATCCTCCTCCTCGACGAGGATCAACAGTATCTTGTTCCATTTTCTATTTCATATCAAATAATACAAATTATCTATCTGTTTTCGTAGTTTTGTGTGTATTTTTGTGGAGAATTTCCCTCCTATTTTCCGAAGATTGATAGAAAATACTTGGGATCTACTAGTGTTTACTATTAGAAGTATGCCAAAATATCTATGTGAGAGTTTATATCTTAATTTGATTTTATAGTTCATTAAGAATGAATGGGTGCAGTCAGAAATGTGATATCTTATATGCTAAATACACTTTGCTATTTGTTTTTAGAAGCTAAATGGCAATTCTTACCTTTTGATCACTAAACCCAACAATCTCATTACATTATTATTATTTGCATTAACTACTAACCCACAACTACCTCTAACATATCCCTATCACATTGTTTCTTGCTGTGTTGTTTACAGGTAGTGTTGCTTTAGTGGTTTCAAGTAGTTTTGCTTCAGTGAGTGCAAGTAAAAGAGTTCTTTGAATACCTTCTAACAAGCAGTGCTTAGCTTGATAATTTGGGAGATATCTTCTGTAAATTCACTCAGTATGAGATTCAACTGGTTTGTATATGTGAGCTGGAATTGCTGCTACTATTCATATCTTCTGGATGCAGATGATATTGAGGCTTCGTTTGGGACGACTTTTTATGGCTTTCTTAAAAAACGTTTTATATACAATTTTTTTTATTTTTTGTACTAAAACAGTTGTTTAGAAAGAAACAAAAAAGCCGTCCCAAACGAAGCCTGAGTCAAGTCCGAGCGAGCCGACTGCAATTCAAATTAGAAGTTCTATTTTGGTGATCAGTCAAATTCAAGTTAAGTCGAGATCAATCCGGAGTCAAATTTTGATGTAATTTGAGCCAAAGTCTATTATTTTTAAAAATTAGTTTAAATCGAGATCGAATTCAATTAGAGATGATTAAAATTCTAGTGATAATCAAGCAAAATTTGAACAAAATTGGCAACCCTACTTAGGGAGTTGGATATGGATGCAATCTCTTAAATGCAGATCATCCAATTGGTCACTTTGATTGTTATTCCTATATAACTGCAGGTGCTATACTGCTATCTATTATTAATTTGTTCATAATGCAGCATCAGGCTGGATTCTTCATGTTTTACCTTCTTAAAATTAATTTTTAATTTTATATAGTTATGATTGATGTGTCATTCAAATCCATTTGATAAATCATGAATTTCAAAGCTTATTGGAATTGAAAAACTTTTAAAGTTAAATTTAGGTTCATCTGAACATTTGATAAGATGAATCCATCGATATTAACAATGATTTGAATGGAGTCTGAATAAGCGAGATCAAGCACTTGAGCATTGTTAGAAATTTTGGGATATTATTTGGGGCAGCAAGTTAATTCTAAATTTTGCATGTTTATAGTTAAATCAAGCATAAGAACGAGATGAATGCAATGAGCCTCTGATAACTTAACTTTGGTATCTTTCAGGAACTTAAATATTGAGAGTATTGTCTATTATGAAGGGAATTAGTACGGGCCGTTCGATTGAGAATTTTGAATTTTTGCTATATTTGAGAAGAATATCACTATAAAGAATTACAAATATTTATTCATTCTAGATGTGAAGATGGCCTTTTGGAGAGAGCTTAAAGGCTTGATGATTCCTAAGTTCTGCCTAACTATCGTCATTAGACTATCATGATCTCTTATGTTATCGGGCCGCCAGTATTAGACCTTCATTGTCATATTATCATTTTTTAACCAATGTTACCCGATTGTCGCCATCGGCCATTCTCCATACTTCCCTTTTCAATAAATTTTAAGGACAAACTTTTTCGTGCTAGAAGATAATTGGAGCCTCAAATTGGGGTGAAAAATCTTAAACTTTAAATATGGGTTGTCTAATGAGGATAATTCATACATTATCAAAGGAAGGAAGACCAGAGCCTCGTAAGTAAATACTATGAGCCTTGACTGCCTTAATAGTTTACTTTCTTGCTGGATATTTTTTCTTACCTTTTACGTATGGAAATTGGAACTTGTTTGGGATAATTGTGCTACTATTTAGATATTTAAGTGGGAGGGAATTCAAAAATTATTTTGAGCCAAATTCATTTATATGTATTTTAAAAATAATAGAAAATTTAATTTTTTTTTTTTGGCTTTATGAGGCTTGCCGCTTCAAGTGGGAAAAATTTATGTGCTTAGTGAAACCATGTAAATCCATCGGAAAATACGCATGTCTGCTGAAATGGTTGTTGCTATCTGCTTCAATAACAAATCATTGGGTTCATTGAATAACTAAAGAAGATAGTAGACCATTCTCTTCTCTCAGGTGGATGGATCTCTCTCAATGGAAATCTCCATATGGATAATACGCATTCCATTCCAGTTGGCAGAGGCCTAATTCTAATTGCTTTGTTCCGAAGCAAAGATATCCACGGAGGCGGATTTGTCCTATTCAGATGGCGACACTTAAAAAAAGGTGAGCATGAATTAGAGGTGTAAAAAGTTGAGTCAAACTCGAGGCACATAACTCGAGCTTGACTCATCACTTAATTAAACAGCTCGAACTGGAGCTCGAGCTCGACTCGAGCCCAATGAACGAGCTCGAATTCGGCTTGAGTATTCTTACTCAGGCTCAAACTCGACTTGATATACAGTCATGTGGCCGGATTTTTCATTGCAAACGAAATCTTGGATCATGAGGAGCCGTGGAGGCCACAGTTGGAGCCTGCTCTCAAAAAAGTTGGAATTGGTTATTTATTTATTTATTTATATTTTCTGAAAAAGTAGTTGACAGTAATGTTTATAAGACCTTTTTTAAAAAAAAAAAGCTGTTGCATTTTCATTAATTGCTATTATTAAATACTGTTATTGAATATTTATTTTATGAGAAACAATATTTTTTAAAAATTAATTTATTTAAACCAGCTAACAAACCAACGAGCCGAGTTTAATTAAAATTGAACTTGAGCTCATTTAGTATTCGAGCTCGTGGATTGATAAGCTCGACTTGCAAACTCATTAATGAGTCGAGTTTGAGCTGGCTCATGAGGGGTTCTGCTCTAATAAATATTTTTAGTCAAATTCATTTACATTTTCTAAAAAAAAATAAAAAAATCTTTAACAGGCAAAATTCGCTCGCCGAGAAATTATTACATGCAAAGTTCGGACATAGCTTTGTGTCTAGACTTCAATGAAAATGTGACATGTGGATTTTGAATATATATTTATTATGGCTCAGCGACCCGGCCCCGTTCAGAGGTGAAATTTTGAAAATTGGGGAAGTGGAGTCGGTTCACTTTTCATCTTCGAACACGAATTTCTCAAACACGAATTTCTCTCATCTTCTTCTTCAGTTCAAGCTCAACGTCATATCCTTCAGTTCATCATCTTCAAACAAGGTTAGGTTCATCATTGTTGTTCAGTTCATCTTCAAATAAGGATAGCTCTTTCATCTTCTTTTCCAAGCGACTGCTCAGCCTTGCATTAGAGATGCCTTTAGGCCTGCACCTAAGTGGGTCTTTCAATTTTATAATGATGCTCTATGTCTTTACTAAAAAATTATGGTTATTTTTCTTGCCATCAAGGATCAAGTATAGATTTTAAGTCATGTCCTTCATTATAGTTAGATATACTGTTCTGCCTTCTCTTTTCCTTGTGCTCATGTAGTAATTTGATATAAAAATATGCTAATATGACTTCTGAAGATTAGGCCACTACCTGCCTCAAATGTCTTTCATGAGCCAATATATATATATATCCTTGCTCTTGTTGATCATCGCAGTTGTAAGTACTTCTCAGATATACTCATAGTATATAGCTGCATCAAAACTCTCATGCAATGAGAATATAGTAAACCCATCATCTCAGACTTCTCACAGATACATTGAATGCTACCCTTTTTTACAGTAAAATGAACAACCCAAGGGATCAAATGGTGCTTATTCTCTGTGCTCTTGACAAAGAAATTCTCATAAACACAAGGAAGCATCGACACACGGCCGGGGGGGGGGAGCGGTGGACACACGCGTGAGGCGTGCGTGCGTAGACAAACTCTATCTAAGGGTGCGGAATTGGGTTGGGTTTGTGCTGAAGTTTCGAGTTGGGCACGGTGATCTATGTATAAGTGCAGGAGTTAGATTGGTGAGGGGGGGGGGGAGAACAAGCTGAGAGGCTTTTGGGGTGAAGAATGTGTTGGTGGAGTAGTAGGAACTGTGTGAGTGGGGATATGGAATTAACTGAACCTTATGATGTGAGTCTCTCAAGTGTGAGGTAATAAGTGTGTTTGGTGAAAGTGGATATATAAATGATTAGAAAGTACTGTAATCCGGAAGTTGCTCGTGTGAGAAGCCTCACAGCCCTTAGATTCAATTTATTGTTTGTGTACCTACAATAAAAATAACAATCTACCATCGGAAAGGAACAATCTAGCATTTCAGAATGTTTACTGCAGAGGTCAGACGTATCAATTTGCGTCTGACCTTTCAATAAAAATGCGACATGTGGACTTTGAATATATATTTTTATTATGGCTCGTGACTCAGCGACCCGGCCCTGCCCAAAAGTAAAATTTTGAAAGTTGGGGAAGTGAAGTCGGTTCACTTTCCATCTTCGAACACAAACTTCACTCCTCTCCTTCTTCAGTTCAAGCGCAACGTCATATCCTTTAGTTCATCATCTTTGAACAAGGATAGGTTCATCATTGTTGTTCAGTTCATCTTCAAAGAAGGATAGCTCTCTCTCATCTTCTTTCCCAGTGACTGTTCAGCCTTGCATTAGAGATGCCCTTAGTCCTACACCTAAGTGGTTCTTTCAATTTATAATGATGCTCCATGTCTATACTAAAAACTTATGGTTATTTCTCTTGCCATCAAGGATCAAGTATACATTTTAAGTCATGTCCTTCATTGTAGTTAGATATACTGCTCTGTCTCCTCATTCCCTTGTGCTCATGTAATAATTTGATATAAAAAAATAATATTGACTCTGAAATTAGGTCACACCCTACCTCAAATGTCCTTTTCTTAGCCAACATATATATATATTATATATTATATATATATATATAATATAATTTTCTATATATAGATATATATATATATATATATACATATATAGTATTATATATATATAGTTATATTTATATAATATATATATATATAGATATATATAATATATAATTCCTTGCTCTTGTTGACCATCGTATTGTAAGTACTTCTCAGATATACTCATAGAAGCTAGCTGCCTCAAAACTCTCTTGTAATAAGAATATAGTAAACCCATCATCTCAGACTTCCCACAGATACATTGAATGCTACCCTCTTTTGCAGTAAAATGAACAACCCAAGGGATCAAATGGTTCTTATTCTCTGTGCTCTTGATAAAGAACTTCGAAGAATCATTAGAGACATACTTTATACTCATTCCACCTACAACATGTAAAAATTCTTGTTAAAAAAAGAATAAAGCTTTCTTAAATAAAATCAATTAGCTTACTTTAGTATTGGACTACATTTTATTATAAGTACTGCTGCAGACTTTTGTAATTATGATCTTCATCCTTTTCATTATGGTGCCATATGATCATCACCTTCTTTAGGCCCATAAAATAATCAGTTATGGAACTTGTGTATATAAAATGCCCATGTTAAAATAGTCCTTATTAAAAGTTATTAATAAAGTGCTATGCCATGAGAATTAAGTGTCAAACAAAATAAAGTGATATGCTATAGGAATCACCTTTAAAATCATGTTTGAGACAAAGTGCTATGTGGTGGGATCAGTACTTGAACTTATAGAGACCACCTCTAGAACCCTATCTTCCTGGTAAATAATTCTGGGATTAAAGATACTAATGTGGATGTCAATTACTTAATTAAGTGGGAGAGATTATGAAACTTCTTAAGTAAACAGAAGCTAAACTCTTAAACATTAAGGTGCCTTTTGGTATAATTCTTAGAATTTCATTAAAAAAACTCTATAGTTAAGTGTGGTTATCCCGGATAAATTTTGGGATGAGTGACCTCCTGAGAAGTTATACTAACAAGATAAAATTGTGAGGCCCTTAGTCCAAAACTAATGATATCTAGATAGTTAAGTGTTTGGGTTGTTACATTTATTTGGACCACTATAGTCAAAATTTTACTGCTTGATCACTACCATTAGACAAATATTGTCTGTGTTGAAACTTTTTCACTATGAATTAAGTTGTTAAACCCTAACATATGTCCTAGCAGCTAACCACGAGTGGGGGGAGGGGGGGGGGGTGAATTGGTATTTAAAAAATTTTACTCTCTTTTAAAATTTGAAACCAAGAATTTAACTTTAGTGAATTTTATAGAAAAAGTTTTTTTTTTCAACCACAAGTTAGAAACAGTAAAACAAAAATAAAAGCAGCGGAAAAATATAAGACACAATGTATAGTGGTTCTCAAACACGACCTACATCCACTCCACCGAAGGCACCCTCCGAGTAATTGCACTAATACCACTAGTGACTCTCCTTTTGCACCCACGAGCAAGGCGAGAAGCCTTACAAAACTCTCTCCACCACTACCCGTACCGACCCGGTCGACAGAAACCGTCGTCCTTTTGCACTCTTGCCCCCAGTGTTGGCAGAGAACCGTTCTCCTTTCACACTCTCCTATTGTGGTGGAGAACCCTTCGTCCTTTCACTACTCTCTTAGTGTGGGTAGAGAACCCTTCGTCCTTGTCACACTCTTCTTAGTGTGAGCAGAGAATCCCTTCGGCTGTTCACTCGTCTCTTAAGTGGGCAGAGAACCGTCAGTTGTTCACACTCTTCCTATGTGAGAGTGGCCAGAGACCTTCTAGCTGTTCACACTTTCCTATGTGGGCAGAGAATCCTTCGGCTATTCACACTCTCTTAGTGTGGGCAGAGAAACCTTCAGCTGTTCACACTCTCCAAGTGTCGGTAGAGAACCAGATCTCATCGACAGATCTTCTTAACAAGAAATCTAGAAGGAAGAGAGAAAAGAGTGAAGTAATCAAAAACCAAAAGTAGAGACTCTTACCTTTGAGTACTAAGTGAAACATTCACGCTCCAGTAGTAAGAATTCTCCTTTAAATACTCTCTCACACTCTCTCCTTGACTCTCCTTTCAATTGACACGAAGATCAGTAGGCAAAAAGAATAAGTGGCAGTTTATATTAGACTTTGTAATATCAGTTTTGCTCCCAGGTTCGTCCTGGGACGGAGATGGATCGGTCCCGGACCGATCGGTACAGTTTGGTCAGAATTGTGAAAAATTGAGCAGTTCGTCCTGGACGAAATGTTGGAATCGTCGGGACAAAAATATTTTTTCCCAGAGAACCCGCCGTCGTGACGATAATTAAATCTCATCTGGAACGACATTTTCCAGAGCCAGATCGTACCGGGAACGAAGTGCATCGGCCAGGACGATAAAGTCCTGGATATAATATGGAAAATGAGCTATTTTGAAGAGATAGAAAAGCCGAGGAGAGAGAAAAACGAAGGAAAAAAGTGGAAAAGTTGATTTTTGGACGCGCCGGGCCATTTTCGTCGTTGAGACTGTCGAAGATATTGCGGTATCGCAAAGTAAGGCACAAATCCGACTTTTCTCGATTTTCAGAACCGTCGCTGTTAGACGGGTGATTTTCGGTCCGGCGATGTTTTCGCTTTTGTTAGGATTTTCCTCCGTATTTTTCCCGACTAGATGGTGGTTTAGGTTTTTAACCGGGTTAACTTTGTTATATCGTTGACGTGGTCCGGGTTGTCACATTTTGAATATATATTTGGAGATTTTTGTGCAGGACCAGAGTTTGATTGGCGGCCGTTTTATTCCTCATGTAGTTTTCTGTGGAGAATTAAGATGCTTGTCTGGCTAGTAAGAATATATATTGTTCTAGCAATGTTTATTACCATACATTCTGTGTGTAATTTGCCGTATTACGTGAGGATATTATCATTCAAGAAAAATTGTAAAAATTTCAGACGCTCGTTATGCTGCCCTGATTTTTTAGTGAATTCCTGATTTGTCCCGATTTCTTTTGTTATTTGATATATGCCTATCTGTATATTGCTTAAATAAAAGTGAAGAGAGTTATAAGGGCCTGGACTATGAGTATCATTAGTGTTCTGGGAAATCTGATAATGACTCAATAGAAATCTGATATCATTGTATCGTTCCGCGATCCTGAGGAAACATAAGTTCTGGTGGCTATAAAGCACATTATATGTAAATGCAGTGCATCATATGCACATCTGTGTTTATGAGTGCGTCGAGCACAAAGGGCAGGCATAAAGGTTCCTGGATCCATGTAATTCAGTCAGTGATCAGGAATTTAGCTAGTAAATTATAATATCTGATATCTGGTATCGATTTTGATACATACTTTCTGTTTCCGAATGAAGTTCTGTTATCTTGTTCTGTTCCGATTTCTGATCTATTCCGTTCTGATTCGTTCTATCTGTAAGAAATTCTCGATTTGATATATGTCCGTATATGTTCTGATTTGGCATCTTTTTGTTTATGAACTGTCTCTGATTCTGATTTCATTACGAAGATTCTGATATCTGTCCCAAATTCTGTTCCTGAATTCCATTCTTGTTTTGTCGCATGTGTTTGTTTTTGGATTCCTTGAGAATTTTGATTGGAGGGTTGTCGCTTTGCTAGAGCTGTTGACTCACCCTTGCTTTCTGTGGGTTTTTCAGGTTCGGGGAAAGGGAAGAAAAGTCTCGACGGTACTAGAGTTTCAAGTCCGATACTTGTGATATAGGCTACTTTTTGTACTTGGTTTGATTTTTGTCCAGTCTCAATGCTCTTTCTGCTTTATTTTCTGTCAGCCATGTATGTATTTGTAGATGATTGTTAATTGAGGAAAAAAAAAGAAAAAATAATTAATGATTTGTTCCACTGCATTTAGATATTTTTAGTAGCTCTGGTCGCTTTCTTAGTATAATATAAACTTGGAGAGACTTCAGTTCTAGTAGCAAATTCCAAAGCAGATCTCTGATTAGTGCTGTTATAGGCTGGATCCGCGGTCTGGTCGGGTGGGATCCGTCCGGTCGGTCGATCAGCACTTTATACTGAGGAAAGAGACGAAAAAATTATCCAAAAAACCTGCTAAATATGCAAGTCTGTCAGCAGTGGACAATCCGTACGATTGTGATTGTGTCCCGACTATATGATATCAGAAAGTCATAAAGTGGTTTGGGTTGTTACATTTATTTGGACCACTATAGTCAAAATTTTACTACTTGATCACTACCATTAACACAATATTGGCTGGCGTTGAAATTACGTCCACTTTGTCAATTAGAGGACTAAAGCCTAAGTCTTATGTCCCACAGCCCTAACCAAGAGGGGGGGGGGTGGGGGTGAAGTGGTATCATAACAAATTTTCTACCCTCTTTTAAATAATTGAAACAGTCGAGAATTTAAAAAGTTATGTTTTTTCAACCCACAAGTAAACACGTAATAAAAATAAATAAAAAGACTAGCAAAAGAAAAGATAAAATAACACGAGATTATACATGTGTATCGCGTCAAACACATACTTACATCCACTCCCCAAGTGCAACCCTCCCGTAGTATTGTACTAATACCCAGTGCCTCTCCGTTTTTACTACCCAGCACGGCAATACGAGAAGCCTTCCAAAACACTCTTCCACCCACTAACCGCGTGGCGATAGAGAACCGTCATCCTTTTACACTCTTTCCAGTGTTGGCAGAGAACCGTTTGTCCTTTCTCACTCTCCTAGTGAAGGCAGTGAACCCTTCGTCATTTCACACTCTCCTAGTGTGGGTAGAGAACCCGTTTGTCTTTCAACAACTCATCTAGTTGTGGTCAGAGAACCCTTCGGCTGTTCTACACTCTCCCTATGTGGGCAAAGAACTCTTCGGCTGTTTACACTCTCCTAGTGTGGGCACAGAACCCTTCTATTGTTCACACTCTCCTAGTGTGGGCAGAGAACCCTTCGGCTATTCACACTCTTTTAGTGTGGGCAGAGAACCGATATCTGTTCACACACCAAGTGTCGGCAGAGAACTGATCCCTCGACGATCTTCTTACAAGAAATCTAGAAGGAAGAGAGAAATATAAGTATCAAAAACCAAAAGTAAGAGACTCTACCTTTGAGTACTAAAGAAACCTCATGCCCAGTCAGTAAGACTTCTCCTTCACACAATCTCTCCACACTCCTCTTCCTTGACTTCCTTTCAATTGGCACGAATATCAGTAGGCAAAAAGATTAAGTGGCAATTTATATTAGACTTTATATAGGAAAGACACAAAAAATTGTCCAAAAACTGCTAAAATTTAAGTCTGTCAGCAGTGGATCGTCCCGTACGATCGTAGATCGTCCTGGACGATGTTACTTAATTCAGTTGGAAATATATATTAGTATGAACTAACTTCGTACACATTAATCGTCCCGTAGAAACCAGGGTCGTTCGGTACGAACGGTTATACCATAGGTCGGATCTGAAATATGCGGGAAGTTGCCAATTTTTGTAAGATTCGGTTTGCTTCGTCATGGGACGAATATGTGTTCGTCAGGACGAAATTTTTACAGAGAACATTTCGTCCTGGGACGAATTGGAGTTCGACTGGACGAAATTTTTCCTGAGAGCATTTCATCCTGGTAGGAATATAATTTTCGTCTGAACGAAAATTTTTCAGAGGACATTTTGTTCTGGGATGAATTGGAGTTCGTCTGGACGAAATTTTTCCAGAGAGCATTTCGTCCTTGCATGAATATAAATTTCGTATGAATGAAAATTTTCCAGAGGAGATTTTCATCCAGGGACGAATAAAAAATTCATCCTGGACATCAGGACTTTAGAAAAATTTCGTCGCGCTTCCTGTTCGTTCCATTGCTCTTTCCGATGAGATAACTGACTTGATCATCCCGTACGAACTGTGTTCTTCTCACGATCCAGTAAATAATTTTAAAGATCTCCTTAAGTGTGTGTGTTTACACAGTTACAATCACTCCCTCTCAAACGTAATGCAAAAAAAAAAAAAAGCTTCAATTTACAAATTATCTTATGCTGAATTTGATTTGAAGTCGTCATTAGTCTGGAGTTCGAATTTCCTGAAATGTTAGTCACCAAAGAGCAAAAATAAATTTTCCTCCTAAAAATGTTTAGGAGATTACAAAACTTAAAGCAATAATATTTGGAATCATCAAAACTGATCAAGTTTGCAAGAATGTAAAACATGCAAATAGCAACTCTCTTAACAGTCTGAGCTTTTTCAATAGACCAATATCGCTATATTACCATCGTTGAATCACTACTGCCTACATACGATCATCAAACTACCACTTATTGATCTCCATCATTGGACAATCACCGTTAGACTACCATCATTAGACTGCCGCAACCTAGCCACTACCATTAGATCGCCATTGGTTGACCTTCATCATGAGACTACTATTGTTGGACCATTGTCATCGAATTCGTCACCGATGATTGTAACTAGCCCCATCAATTTCTAATGTTCCGAGTCATTGCCCTTGATGAAAATTGGATATGCATACTGCCGAATAGCCTCTCTCCGACAATCCCCCCCCCCCCTCGGGACTATTTTTATTGGACTACCATCGAACCACCGTAATTCAACCATAATCATTCAAACTCCTCTCATCCATGTATTGCCTTTATGATTTACCCCGCTTCTTTCTTCGAAGAGAAAGCTAGTAGTTCATAATCTTCTAATCTCACCTCCCATTTAGGGGGAATGCAAAATATTTATTACCAACACTTACCTGGTAGAAACATTTCAATTAAATTAGGCCTCTTGATTTTTTCTTCTCCTAGGTTTTTAACATAAAAACTTTAGTGTCTACTATATTCTCTCATTTTATTTGTATGTGTCCTGGATCTTTATATAAAGTTAAATATGCATATATATATATATATATATATATGCATCTTTAACTTATTATATAAATATGTATGTGATTATGTGTACTATGTTGGACAAACTAATTGGATCAACTTTGATTTGATCTTGAGTTGGGAGTAAATCAATATAGGATGTGATACTTAACAAAACCATACAGAAGAGACCAATATCCCTGCTCAAAAAAAAAAACAAAAATTATTATACAATTTTTTAGTTAATTTGTCCCCCATCATCCATTTTACTACTTGATCACTACCATTAGACCAATATTATCTGAGCTTTTCAATAGACCAATATCGCGATATTACCATCATCGAATCATTACTGCCTACATACCATCATCAGACTACCCCTTATTGACCTCCATGATTGGACAATCACCGTCAGACTACTATCATTAGACTGCCGCAACCTGGGCACCACCATTGGATCGCCATTGGTTAACCTTCATCATGAGACTACTATTGTTGGACAATTGTCATCGAATTTTCACCATAGTACTAGCACCATTAGATCTCAAACGTGCGATCATCGCCATAAAATTGCTCTCTCTCTCTCTCTCTCTCTCTCTCTCTCTCTCTCTCTCTCTCTCTCTCTCTCTCTCTCTCTCTCTCTCTCTCCCCCCCTGACTGTTGCCAATGGACTACCATCAAACCATCGTAATTCAACCATAATCATTCAAACTCCTCTCATCCATTTATTGCCTTTACGATTTATCGCTTCTTTCATCGTAGAGCAAGCTAGTAGATTATAATCTTCTAATCTCACCTTCTTCAATTAGGAGGATGTGCAAATATTTATTACCAACGCTTACCTGGTAGAAACATTTCAATTAAATTAAGCATCTTGGTTTTTTCTTCTCCTAGGGTTTTAACATAAAAAACTTTAGTGTCTACTATATTTTCTCATTTTATTTGTATGTGTCCTGGATCTTTATATGAAGTTAAAGATGTACACACACACACACACACACACGCACGCACACACACATCTTTAACTTCTTATATAAATAGTAAGTGGTTATGTGTACTATGTTGGACAAACTTATTGGATCAACTTTAATTTGATCTTGAGTTGGGAGTACATCAAAATGGATGTGATACTTAACAACACCATACAGAAGAGAGTGCGGACCAGTTAGACAGGGGCGGATCCACTATAAGCATGAGGAGGAGGAGGAGGGAGGGGGGGGGGGGGGGGGGGGGGGGGGGGGGGGGGCAATTTCCCCACTCAAAAAATTTTAAAAAATTATTATATGATTCTTTAGGTAATTTGTCCCCCATCATCTATTTTTTTGTCTTTATAACAAGGGTTTTGTATAATTGAGCTAGGCCCTTCGACAATTTTGCATAAATATATAAAGACATAAATTTTTTAAATATCTTTTAGCGACATAATAAATGAGTAACGAAGCGTTGTATTGAAAGGATATGTTCAATTTGGTCTATTGGTTGGGAGTTTTGATTATCAACTAAAAGGTCTTGGGTCTAAACCTTACTGATGTGTGAATTTGCTTTAAGTGGCCTAAATTCCTCATAGAGGTAATTTTGTAATTTTATTAAACTCCTATTTCGGACTAGTCAGGGGCTGTTTAGCTATACATTAATCCCAAATAGGATTGTCCGACAGACCTCTGTCTGCCAGCATTTATTTTCTTGGATTATGAGTGTTTAGATGTTTTTGTCAGACTGTACAGATTAAATATAACTACGTGCTTCCATTTGCCTTTCAATTGCTGATGACCCATTTTCCTTCTAAGTTCCAAGCAAGTATTTCTCAACTTTTTCTTCATTGAATAAGACCCGCTTAACGGTCAACTCTGGCAACTTGAATAAAATATATCTAATTTAAGTTTCTATTCAACACTAGAAAAATAATGATCAAAATACAGAACCACTTTGACAAATTCTCCCTCCCTATTCAGCCCCAATCCACAAGGCAAATAACTCTTCAGAGTTCTAACATCAACAAGCTACTTTCAATAACCAGGCAAAGATCGAGCAACTGATCCTTCAGGCCACACAGCCATGAAGCCACCACCATCTCTCTCAAATCTCTCATTAACACTACTGGTATTTGTCTCCTGCAACATACTTCTCCTCATCAACAATGACTCCAATCCAAAACTTTCAGAAAAGACGGAGACAGCTTTCGAGCCCATCAGCTTCATGGCTTGGAGGCTCTCTGCAATAGCCATGGCTTATCTTTCCTCCATGATTTACCATGGAATTCATCCTTCTCTTGAAAACCTTCTCAACAGAATGCGCAAATCATGGAAGCAAACAGCAATTACAATGGTCTACATTGAGCTCATCAACACAGCTTCGGTCTCCCTTCTACTTATGCTATCTTCTGCTGCAAAGGCAGCCAAGGGATTTGCTTCAGAGGCTGCCGTGATCGCCGGCGCCGTGTATTTGATATCTTGGCTTGGGCCAGTTCTCTTTGTGCACTCTGATGCGGCTTACAAGATTAGTCTCATAGTCTCTGTGGAGGAGGAAGGGTGTAGAGGAGAGAAGGCCTTGGAGAGGGCGGGATCTTGTCAAGGAAAGGAAGGTAGTTGGCTATGCTCTTATGTTGGTGACTATTATGGTTGAGCAAGCCATGGCTAAAATGTTTAGAAAAGGGTCTGCGGTAAGCTTGGCGCAGCTGCTGGTTATGTTCTTCACGTATTTTGTGTATACATCGTTCTATTATGAATGTAAGAAGAAGAGCAGGGTTGAAGGAGGGAAGGAATTGTGAATTTTGGTGTATTTTGAGGCTTGTTTTAAGCTTGGATCTATACTGTTTTTCTGAGTGTTTTTTTGGTGAAAAAGATGTCTTTTTTTTTTTCTGAATAATTTGAGTTCCCTGATGGTTTCAGCTTCTCCTTATTTTTCCCCTGCATCACAGCACTAGTTGTGGACATGATCGGCGTAGCCAAGCTCAGCTTGACGTTACCAGCTGTATGGTATTGTTGACCCAGAGGGAACATTTTGCAAGATAATCTCCCAATCGTCATCCACTAATTATGATTAATTGTAGTTTAATTTCTTTCCGAGAACTGATAATAATTTTAAAATTTCATTAGTAGTTATAATAGTTTGAAGATCTAATCATGATTATATGTCATAGTTTTTAATCTCTGATAGTCATTAGGATTTATTATGAGATTTGGAATAATAATTAAAATTTGTTATCAAATTAGGGCTTGATATTGCACCATATTTACCAACAAACTCTCCTAGATTAAATTAGGAATTAAGGTTGTTCATGGTAAAATGGTCATCACAGTCGATAAAAAAGTTCATTATTTTAGGATTGAATGAAAATGTTTTATGCACACAAATAAGATAGAGAGGTGGAGAAATCATGAGACTTGACCCAATATAATTGATTTTATTAGTGTGAGCCTTAGATATGAAGAATTTACTTCACTGTGCTTAGAAAAGACTTTAATATATTGTAGTAGATATAAATTATGAAAAATGACTTTTATTGTGGAAGTAGGAGAAATCTTGAGGTTATGGAGTTGTCAACAATTGTAATGGTGATATGCTCGGTCATTCTCCTTATAGGTGAGAAAACATTACAAGCGGTAAAGCAAGTGTCAATCTTGGTAGAAACAAAGAGAATTTGTTATGTGTGGAATCCGATTGTGTTGATCAATCTGGTTGTTTTGTTGCCTTGGACCTCAAATTTGTTGTTTTGTTGGGGGCGCGAAGGATTTACCCCAATATATTTTTTTTGTATAACACCCTACCTCTAAATACCCGAGCACCTAGCACTGCGTACCCGAGTGTCCTAACACTGATCAACATAAAGCAAGCATTACAATGCTATGGATTGGCGACAGCAGCACTACAAATTTGGCGCGCAGCATCATCATCAAACAGAGGCTTCAGCATCGCAGCGCACTGCGAGACGACTATACGATTTTCTTTCTCATTTTTATGAAGGATTGTGTCCCTTGGGGTTATTTCTCAGCTTTCCCTGGTATTTCTGGTAGGTTAAAGATTGAGAATGGTGCATGTGAGAAGAGAAGCAATAAGAAAGCTAGAGAGAAGAGAGATCTTTACTTATTTCTCCCAATTTTCATAAAGGATTTCTTGGTGTGGTGTGGCTTCATGGTTTTTTTTTCCCTATTTTGTGTTTTTTAACATTAAATCCCGATGTCCTTTTTTTTTTTTTTTCTTCTTTTACTTTCTTACTTGTTTCCTTATTATTGTATTTACTCCTCATCCCCAACAACAGTATCAGAGCAAGGTTCTTCTATCGAGTTGGAGTAATGGTAGATGAAGCAAGGTACAAGATTGAAAAGTTCAATGGTTCAAACTTTGCATTCTGGAGGATGCAAATTAAAGAATTGTTGTATCATAAGAAGTTGTATTTACCATTGGAAGGAATCAACAAGCAATTAGATTCTATGACTATAGAGGAATGGGATGTTCTTAACTAGACTGCACTAGGTTTGATACGACTTTCACTTTTCTCATTTATTGTATTCAACATTATAAATGAGAAGACTACAGTCGATCTCATGGACAAACTAACTAAGATGTATGAAAAGTCATCAACCTCAAATAAAGTAATTTGATGAAGAAGTTATTCAATATGAAGATGTTGGATAACACCCTAATGACACTTGAATAACTTGAATATTATGAGGAGTCAATTATGTTCAGTTGACATCAATTTTGGTGATGAGGTGAGGCCATTGTTATTCTTATCTTCATTGCCAGAAAGTTAGGATGGGCTTGTTAATGTTGTGAGTAACTCTTTAGGAAGTTCAAAGATAAACTTTGAGGACATTATGGGGTCAGTGCTTAATGAAGAGGTTTGCAAGAGGGAGAACGGTGAATCTTCAAATTTTGTACTGAATGTTGAAGCAAGAGGAAGGGGTTTAGAGAGAAATCCTAGCATAAGGAGATCTAAATCCATGAGAGGAAAGTCTATATCTGAAAGAGCAAAAGTTGTGTGCTGGAGCTGTGGAAAAAAAGGTCACTTGAAGGACTGTATGGTTCCAAAGAAAAGCAGTGGTGGATGTCAAGAAAAAAATCACTCTACAAATGTATATGTAGAAGAGTTTTAATCAGATTATCTAATGTTTTCTTCGAATAATTATGAATATTGGGTGATAGATTAAGGTGCTTTTTTCAAACATGTCCTAACAAGGAGACATACAAGAACTATACTCAAGGTGATTTGGGTAAAGTGTATCTCAGGGATAACAAGCCCTACAACATTGTTGTATTGGGAGATGTTGATATCAGAATGCCATATGAGTCAATTTGGAGATCTGCTCCATTTACTTCTATAGAAGATCTTTATATTTTATCACATTTAATGATGATCAAAGTAGGAAGATATATGTGTACTTCATAAAATACAAGTCATGTATGTTTAATGCTTTTAAGAAGTGGATCACCATGATTGAGCTTGAGACATGTTTGAAGCTCAAGTGTCTCAGATTAGATAATTGTGGTAAGTATCGTGATAAAAAGTTCAAAGAGTATTTTACTTTGAATGAGATTAGACATGAGTTCACTATTCCAAGAACATAATAGCATAATGGTATTATAGAGCGCATGAATAGAACTATCACTGAATGTGCCAGGAGCATGAGGTTACATGCTAGTCTACCCAAGTAGTTATGGGCAAAGGTAGTGAATATTGTAATTTATCTAATTAATCATGGTCTTTCAGTTCCATTGAATGAGAGGTAACCTGAGGAAGCCTGGAGTGGAAAAGAGGTTAGTTTATCTCACCTTAATATTTTTTGGTTATTCATCATATGTTCATGTTAAGGGAAAATTCTATAAGATGGTAGTGAGTCTTGCAATGCTTTATGGTGCTGAATGTTGGCCATTAAAAGAGAAGCATAATACTAAGTTAAGTGTGGCAGAGATGAGATGCTTAGGTGGATGAGTGGCTTTACCCTTAGAGATAGGATACAAAATGAGCATATAGTGAAAAGGTTGGAGTAGCTCCAGTAGATAGATAAGATTAAGAGAGTCGCCTTAGATGGTTTGGTCACATAAAACGGCGGCCTCCAATGACCCGTTAGGAGAGTAGAGTTATTAGATTTGACTTATATTAATAAAAGGTAGAGGCAGACCTAAAAGACTTGGTTAGAAAATATTAGGAATGACTTTCTTTATTAGATTTAAACGAGAATTTGACCTTTAATAGGACACAATGGAGAATAAGGATTCATGTAGCCGACCCCACGTAGTGGGATAAAGGCTTGATGTTGTTGTTGTTGTTGTATCATATGTTCATGTTGATGCAGGATCTATGAATAAGCTGGATACAAAATCTATCAAATATATATTTATTGGATATGGCTTAGATGAATTTGGTTACAAATTCTAGGATTATTAGAATAAAAAATTCATCAGGAGTAGGGATGTTAAATTTAATGAAAAAAAAATGTACAAGGATAGAAATGAAACTCATGAAGATTATTTCAAATATGTTTAAATTGAGGATGATGATGATCAAGAAGACAAAGTCGATGAAGCACAAAAAGTGCCTCAGACTCCTGCTACTAAAATTAGGAGATTTAGTAGATTCTCAAGGCCAGTACAAAGGTATTCTCTTTCCTTATACTATATACTACTAAAATATAGTGGTGAACCATAGTGTTATGCAACATTTAAGTTGATGATTCAAAGAAGTGGGAGCAAGCCATGGATGATGAGATGCATTCACCTGAGTTGAATCAGATTAAGAGTTGATAAAGCTACCAGATGGCAAGAAAGCACTGCAAAATAAGTGGGTATTCATGCTGAAAGAAGAGCCTGATGGCAGCAAGTGCTGCAAGGCCAGGCTTGTAGTTAAAGATTTTCAATAGAAGGAAGGAGTTGACTTCACTAAAATGTTCTCTCCATTGGTGAAGATTCGAGTTATACTAAGCATGGTAGCATTGGAGAATTTACATCCAAAGCATATGGATGTAAAGTCAACATTTCTTGATGGCGACCTTAATGAAGAGTTATACATGACTTATCCTCAAGGATATAAGGTCACATGTAATGAAGATCTGCTATGTAGGATCAAGAGGAGCTTATACGGGCTAAAGTATGCACCAAGATAGATAATGGGTATACGAGCTTGTATGGTACAGGAGATTTGACAGGTTTATGTCAGATAATGGGTATACAATGTCAGGTCGATCACTATTATTTTTCAAACATTTTGATAACTGTTATATTATTTTGCTTTTGTATGTCTTGTTAGTTCCAGTTTTAGATATAGAGAAGAAAAGATGTCTGAAGGAACAATTATCAAAGGAGTTTGAAATGAAAGATCTAGGTCTAACAAAGAAAATTCTCGGTATGACCATCAATAGAGATAGAAGTGCTGGTATACTGAAGTTATCTCATGCAGAATATGTTGAAAAAGTACTTCAGAGATTCAACATGAGTGAGACAAAGCAAGTTTGTACTTCCTTGGGTACTCACTTTCAATTATCCAATGAACAGTCACTTAAATATGAAGAAAAGGAAGCAGACGAAGAACATATGAAGAAAACTTCGTATGCTTAGCAGTTGAAGGTTTGATGTATGCTATGATCTATACAAGATTTGATATAACATATGTAGTGGGAGAAGTTAGCAGATTTATGAGTAACCCATGTAAACTTTATTGGGAAGCGGTTAACTAGATTCTTAAGTACTTGAGAAGATCATTTGGTAAAGCTCTTTGCTTTGGTGGTGCAGAGATTGATTTATAGGGTTATGTAGATTCTTATTTTGCTAGAGATCTTGATGATAGGAGAAGCACAATAGGTTATATCTTCACTTTGGGAAAGACTGCAATCAGTTGAGTTTCCAAGTTACAAAAGATGGTTGTGCTCTCAACCATAGAAGCAAAGTACATTGCTATTACTAAGACTAGCAAGGAGATGATTTAATTGCAAAGTTTTTTGATAGAACTTGGCAAAGGGAAAATGAATGGGAAGTTGTATAGTGACAATATGATTGCTATTCATCTAGCCAAGAATGCTTCATTCCGTGCCAAGACGGAGCACATCTAGCTTCAATATCATTTCATTAAGTCACTTTTGGAAGATGGTAAGTTCTTTTTGGAGAAGATTTACACGATCGAGACTCCTGCAGACATGTTGACGAAGATGGTGACAGTTGATAAGATGAAGCTATGTATAGCATTAGTTAGTCTTCGTGGAGGATAAGAGCAGGGGTGAGCCACACTACAAGTACTATGATTGATGGTGAAAATCAGGAGAAGGATTGATTATAATCAGTTTTCAAGTGGGAGATTATTATGTGTCAAATCTGATTGTGTTGAACAATAGGGTTGTTTTGTTGCCTCGGACCTCAAGTTTGTTGTGCTTGTTGGACGGTGTGGGGGATATATCCCCAAATATTTTTTTTGTACAATGCCCCGACGCTCCTTACCCGAGCACCCTAGGGTTGTGTTCGAGAGTGCCCGAATGCTGATCGATAGAGAGCACAACGCTTTGGATTCGGCTCAACTGCCCTACAAGTTCTTCGCCACAGCGTTGCAAGTTTGAGCGCCCATAGCATCATTAAATAGAGGCTTATGCGCCACAGCGAGAGAGAATGGTGCATGTGAGAAGAGAAGCAATGAGAGAGCGAGAAAGAAGAGAGATATGTACTTATTTCTCCCAATTTTCATAAGGGATTTCTTGGTGTGGTGTGGCTCCGTGGTTGGTCCCTATTTTAAGTTTTTCCACATTAAAATCGGTTGTTCACTATTTTTTTGCTGTTTTTTTTTTCTTGCTTGTTACATCATTGTGGTGTTTACTCATCTCCAATAAAATTGACCTTGCTTCTAGCAATGTGCATCAACTTTGGTGGTAATAATGAGCATCAAAGTTGATTTTCATAAGGGCGCCGGTGTTGTTAGTGATGACAAACATTGGGGTTTTATTGATGAATGGGATCAAACATGTTGGCGACGATGGGCGTCGGCAATGGTGGTGAAGAAAGATATCGATGGTGAGAGTTAATTTTTTTTGGAGATGGAAGGTGTTAGGGTTCTTGATGACGGTAAACAACAATATTGGTGCCAACTCCAAGCATCAACATTATTATTTATAACAAGCATCAACCTTCTTATTGATAAAAGGTGTAATGGTATTATTGAAGATGATGGGCATTAGGGATATTAATGATGCTAGCGTCTATAAAGGAATTGTCTATGAAGAAAAATATATATATTTGTCCACATTTTCTAAAAAAATCTAATAACCTAAAAGTTATATTAAGACCATACATCTAATACAAAATTATGGAATAAATTCAATTTTACATCATCTCCAATTCCTTCAAACCAAATAGAACCTTAATAATGATGAAATGCAAGTATAAGAGAAAACCAACTGAAATAACTTGTTTATTCTAAATAAACATTCTCCAACAAGGTACATTATTAGAAGAGGGAATACAGTACTACATCTCTTCCTCCTTTAGCTCTCACCAATATTTTTCCTTAATGGTTCTTCCCTACTAAACCTTCAAGGGATTGATACATATTCTTCTTTGAACGTGCTAGTGTATCCCAAGCCCCCTTCCACATCAAGTAGCTCTCTTCCGCAACTCTTCCACTCATAATAGATCACTGTACTGATCACCTGAACTAGAATAGTCATCATCACAAGCATAGCTACATAACAAAAACCAATCACTAACGAAACAAAAGTTGTTGAAGACGCATAAAACACTGAGAAATTGTAAGCTGTGCTGATGATGCCGCTGCTCACTGCTATGACAAACATAATCAGTATCCCACTCTGCCTCCTTCCCTTTGTGAGCTCCACAGATCTCCCAAATGCAGCTATGCCATAACATCCTTCTTCCACAACAGAGATCACTATGCTCAAAGAGAAATCAACGCTAAATATAAGTAAAGGGGAATTGCTAGGATTGCTAGAAGAACAGCAACTGCAGTGTAACCAAAGGAGCCTATGGAAACCATAATGAAGGATATGACAATAACAAGTATAATGAATCCTACGGCTATGTTCACGATGGAGGCGTAGAGCTGTGTAAGCATAGGCCCTTTCCATGATTTTTTGATAAAAGAGAAAAGCTCTTGAGGTGTTTGCTTCTTTTCAGAGTAAGCCATGGAGATAACATGGATGATAGTCATTGTAATGAAAGAGGATACTATGAAGGAAGACACAAGGAGGATGGCTCCTATGGTGGTTATTTCTCTAAGATCTTTTCTTATGGTGAAGAGTACGCTAGAGTACTCAGAACTCTTGGCATCAAAGATTGACAAGGAAACAAAGCTACTTGTCAATTCAGTAAGGATGGGGATGATGGATAGGAAGTTTAAGAGAAAAAAGAGGGAGGAAAATAAGAGCTTACGAGCATGATGGGAAGAAGGGATCTCACATTTTTTGTGAAGATGCTGAGTGCTTCCCATAAGATCTTGAAGGTACTTGAGAGCTTGAATATTTTAGACATGGCCTTGATTTTCTTCTTCTTGTTCCTGCTTCTGGTTTTGCTTGAAGTTCCTTCAAGTTCAAGAAGGGAAGCTTTATATGGTGTGGTTTATTTTTTTGCTGGAAGGTGTTTGTTGGTTGGTTTAGAAAGGCATGTGGGGATAGTACAAAGAAGAAAATATCAGATTGTGAATAATTGAAGCTTAGAAAAGTCTTCGAAGACTGACTGTAAGCTTCATTGAAACTTCCATCAGACAAAATATTAATTGAATAAGGCTTCTATCAATTATTAATTGGGTTCAAATCATAATTTCTATTGCGTTTTTTATCATAAAATGTTATAAAAAGACTATTTTTAAGATATTTAAAAAAAGAATTGCCACTTATGATTCAAGTTATATATAATACACATAAAATTTAATGAGATATTGACAGTAGAGTTGTAATGAATAAATAACTTAATATTTATTTGATAAATCGAATCAAATCAATCAAATATTTTTAAATCGGTTAAACTCTTCGTGTTCAACCGACAAATAGAAATGCAATGAAAGAGGATTTGATAAAATTGTAATGAAAGAGGATCCGAATTCATTAAGGCCACACATTCATTTGAGCCTTGGATGGATAATGTGTGGAAGCCTTTTGTTCATGGTTGTGCTGGTATGTATTGACGTGTCATCAATGAAAATGAAATGAAGATAAAAACAAAAAAAGTCCTTTAAAGAAGAAGGGTTTGGAATGTAATATAATTTTTATTAGATTTTTTTGCAATTTTGTTTATTTATTTATTTATGTATAATTTTTGTTGAATGTTTTGTCTATATATTAAATATTAAATTACAAAAACACAAACTAATGTGAAGAGGAATTTTATTTGAAGTTTCTTATAATAATTTTTAAAACTTTATCAATAAGCTAATTATCATCTGATATTACTATACTCCTTAAATAACTTTAGATAACAAATTAAATTGAGTACATTTTATAAATGTTCAATAAAAATGAGAGAAAGGAAAATATATTTTTATTTTAAGAAATGTGTACCTGAATAAAGTGGTTTAATTTATTTTATTTTTATAAATTCTATATTTCTCATTATTTTTTATTATAACATTTGCAATAGATATTTTTGGATCCAAATTTATGCTTTAAAATATGCTTGGATTCTTATATACCTTTAAAATATAGATTTAAATATACTTGCTTATCATCCTTTGGCTCTGGGTCTTTATAAGATTCCAAAAGATAACACCCCCTAAGGTAGAGTGGATTACCTTTTGAAGCCCTATATGTATATGTATAAACAAATGTCTTTAAACATTTACAACTCGATGAATATATGTAACTCGATCTATTTACATTCTTGACACTTTATATTTATATTTAACTCTTACATATATATTATATATATATATATATATATATATATATATATATATATATTATATATATATAATATATATATATATATATATATATATATATATATATATAATTTTTACAAGCAATCCTAGATACATTCTATTTTGCTCTTTTTTTTTACAATAAAATAAAAGACAACATGAATGCATATGCATGCATGAATATAGTGTATGTGTATGCAGTTTAATAAACTAACGTGCACCAACATAAACATAATTTATGTTTCATGTTTTAAAGAACCATATTAATTAGTGGCTTCAAAGTGAAAAAGCCACTAACCCAAGTCCTAGAACTCATTATAATGCTACCATTCCCCCATAAATGATAGGATTGATTGTATACAAGCATTGCATTTTAATTAGGTGTTTTAGTACTTAAGAGATTTCAATCCAATACACATTTACCTTCCTATAATGAGTCAGGCACAATTATATAAATCTCTAATTTCCAAGTATTTTATTACTACTTTTGAAACTACTACTTTGTAAGTGTTTAGGAGAGAATGATCAGATATTGCTATAGGCTATATGACCATAGATTATGACGGAGTTAGCCATTACCCTTTACTAATTTGTTTCATTGCTCCTATGTGATTGGTAGTATAATAATTCCTTTAGTTTCCCTATATTCATGAGAAAAACTAGAAAGAGTCCTAATAATGGGCATCACAATTTTGAAAATGATATTCATAGGACTTTTTGTGCATGCTACTAATTTGATAAATGATAATCAAGGCAGTAAGGACAATACTATATTTATGGGGTTTTCTATTCACCACATATATGCATGAGTGAAAGTAATTATGAGAGCTATAATATGAGCTTTGGATGTTATAGTTGAATTCATTTCTCCTAACCAAAGTAATATGAGGCTTGCCTAACTTGAATCTTCTACTTTTGTTCCTTCTTAAATTGTTCAAACCAATATAGTGATATGAATTACATGAAGAAAAAATGGCTTCTTTTTCTGCTCCTTTATAGGTGTTAGATAGACTTTTTCTTCTAGGCTTACCCACTATGAATTCTTGTAACATCTTAGTCTCAGTTAACTTTGTAATTAAATTCTAAAGGTTTCAGCAATCCTTTGCATTATGTCCTTGATCTTTATAAAATATATAATCTTAGAGGGATATCTAGCTTAAGCAAGGACTCTCATTGATGTTTTTGATGAAAATACTCTTTTTTTATATATAAAACTACAGTAATTTCTTCCATTGATACTCTAATAAAAGTAAGTGTTGTTGTATATTGTCGAGGTAAAGAAACCTTTCCCCTTTTATTTTATTAAAATATTTCACATTTAGTTAATGCTTCTTAGCGTGATAAGTGCTATAGTTGTTGGTTATGATGTTGATTATGCGCATATTGATAATGCCTCTCAACAATCTCTCTAAGAAATGCATTTTTCATCTGATGTTGTTTTCAACTGTCATCACATCTTAGAGGATATTAGATTCAAATTTATTCATAAATGACATTAGTATTATACTAACAAGAACAGATAGAAAATATTAAAAAAAAAAATAGAATAGGCAAAAAGAAGTATGCAATTTCACTAGATTATATGCCAATGATTCATGGGATTTTGGTCAGTAACATTAATAATGTTTGCTTACTCTTTGTGCTGAGTACATGCAAGTTTGATAACTTTTGATGATTTGAACCACAACAAATTTGATATAATCTATAACGAATTTCATTTGATTATTAATTGTATCTTTGATAATGGCTGATTTTAGGAGTTCCACCCAAAATTTAAAGAGCAAAAGGTGAAATTCTAGCAAAATATAAGATGGAGTTTTAACCAGAAGCAAATAAATTTTAAGCACAAGCTCACTAGAACTCACAAGTATCCTTCAATATTTAATACAATGCAATTATCATACAAAAGCATACTGTATTATTTAAACACTCATTTATCTAAATTTATTGTTAAACCCGAGCTTTGGAACAATCAAAATTAGAGTGAGGCTTCATTTGAGGAGGTTTTCTTATTACTTTTTAAAGCAGCTTGCGACTCATCTGAGTTACCAATCCTAGTTAAATATTTTGTAATTAAATTTTAAAAATTATTAAAAAAACTTGTAATAATTAGAAAATAATAATTTTTTAAAATTAAGTATTTATATTAATTAAGAGTGAAATATAATAAAATGCATAAATTAGCTTAGATATTAAATAAATTGAATGAATGCAGGCAAATATACCAAGCATAGTTTGGAGGATTCCTAAAACCAATCCCGATAAGGACAGCAACAGTTCCAAGGAGAGCACATAAAATTTTGAAAAAAATGTCTATCAAATTTTCATCCATATGTGCTTAAAATTTTGACACGGGACACTTATATGAGATAGAAAAAAAATACATAAAACTTCAATTTTTTTTAAATCGACGTAATAAAAATAGATGCTATGAAATATATGATAAAATAATAAAATATTAAAATATTTCTATACAATCTGCAAAATAAATAGCTTATGAATACATGAAAATTTAAATCCAAAATTTGCAGATCTCTTACTTTACATTTCACTTTCTTGATTAAAATCAACCCCAACAGCTCCTTGAGAGTTCTTTTGCACAGTGAGCATGAAACTCATGTCTTTTCATGGAAAGATTACACAAGAAAAATAAAAAAGAAAAAAAAAATCTAAAGTTTGAACTACTCAAAAAAAAAAATCTTAAGTTAAAAGGGAAGAATCAGTATGAATCATCTGTTCGGGTTGCATTTTGATTTGAATAAATGAATCTCTAAAACAAGATATAGAAACAGGAGAAATTATTCTGTGTGGACACTGGACGGAAAGATCTGTTCAGTTTTGTCTCTGTGAACAATAAAAACGCAGTATGAACAATGAAAGCGCATTCACTGTTCACAGAAACAAACTGAACGGTTCTCCCTATCCGATGTCCGCACAGAATAATTCATCCAGAAACTAAGTTAGAAACAATGAATGCTCACCTGCTTATCTTCTTCACAAGCTTCACCCTCTCAAAATCAGGAACAACATAGCCCTTCTCTACCTCCCATGCAAGGTGAAACATAGAATTTAAAGAAGATTTCACGCCTTTTTCATCCGAAACTTCTCTTGGAAAAGGAACCCGGGCAGTAAAAGTTCCTTCCAAAGAATATAGGTACAGATCAAAACCTAACCGGTCAAGCCATATCAGCTTAGCATCAGTTACCTGCATGATAATGCACAAGAACATGCACAGGTAGATGTCATGATCTTTACCAAATATGCCAAAGAATGGATAAGTTTTTATGTTTCTGTCATGCTGCAATCTATGATGCACAGATACGGACATGGCGACACGGATAAAACACGACACGGACACGGGACACGTCAGTTATTGAAAATATAGGACACGGACACGGGTTGGACACGGTATTATAGTTTTTATATTTAAAAAATAGTGTATAAAAATTAAATAAATATAATTTGAAAATAATAAGTCATTTAACTAGAATTTGTGTTTAAAATGATTAGTATTAGAATGTCAAGAGTCGGGCGTCGATGCCATTTATCAGTCACCGAGAGAGGAGATGAAAATACATTCACTGCCAAAAAGAAATGAAAATGAGAATATTCGATGATTGGATATTAAGTGCGGACGTTGATTTGAAGTTGTGGATAGGAAATAATAAATTTAGTTTAAATCCCGCCAAATACAAAAAATTATATTTAAAAAAATTCATAAAATATTTAAGATACGCGACATGCGTGTCCAATTTGTATTTAATATTTTTTAATCGGACACGTTTTCGGTGTGTCCGACACGTGTCGGAGGAGTGTCGGGCGAGTGTCGTGTCGGATACGGTGTCGGCACTGCACGCCTCTTTGAGGAGAAGTGTCGGTGCATCATAAGCTGCAATGTTTCATTTTTAACAAAAAATAATAATTTGAATACTGAAACAAATGGAGAAGTTACCAATTTAGTGTTGCTCATTTAGCGTCCGCAAGAGAACAATTTTCATTGCATAATTCTTTGTGAAAGTGATAATTATAATGTAGCAGTATTTCTAAAAGAAAAACTGATGAAAAACAAAGCCATAGTTGGAGAGGGTATTTCCAGTAGATAAGCAACGTAAGATATTTAAGTCTATTGAAGATGATAACTAGGCATAATCAGTAACCGACGGTAGAACGTTTCCTCGACCAGAGATTTAGAAGATTCTCCCAAGCCAAATTGGCGAGGGGATTCCGCTAGGGAGGGGAGGCTGCTGGCCCTTGGGAGGCCATAACTGGCAAACCCAATAGACCACAAAAGACTGCACAGTGAAAATGTAAAGAGGCACCACAAAGCCAATAAGATCAGAAGACTGTCTTAACTCTAAAAGTAATCAACGCTATCAAGCAGTCGGATGCTTGCCAAAGCTTTGAACATATATGAACTAAATTGAGTTTGATCCCTTTAATTTGTAGGCAAAATCGGAGATGAACTAAATTGAGTTTGATCCCTTTAATTTGTAGGCAAAATCTGAGATGCATGATTCAAGGGTCTAACTAAATTCATTTATCAAATCATCCGCCAAGTAGCTCCCTCAATAGGCTCTTGCTCTCAAAATTTTGATATTTAGCCAAAACTAAGATTAAGACTAAATTTGGTATTAACATGATACAGAACTGGATAAGCGTTGGCTAATGCAGCATCAATAAGTTCCACAACTTACCCAAATTATGATAATAAGTAGCTAAATTTTGACTAAGACATCACACAAGTGATAATTCCAACGTAGCCAAATTGTAGTGAAAAGTATGCAAGAGTTGATTAGATCCAAAAATAAGATAGTTTTTTATGAGGACATCGGAGATCAACGACTAAGATCTTGAGTTATTTATTTATATGTTCTCTGTACTAGTTTATTTTATATTGTTGTTTTTCCCTTTATACCCATACGGGTGATCATGTAGTGTTGTAGCCCTAAGGACATTTTAGTCTTTTATTTCTTTTCTTTTCATGAGGTCTATTTATAGGCTAGTTGTTTTGTATTTTGAGATGATGATTTGATAATGAAATCTTATGTGTTTTTCTTCTTCTTCTTGTGAGTGCACTAGAGAGAAGGGAGAGAGAGCTCAAGGTGAGCAAGTGCAATACCCACCAGTCGTTGGAAGAGTCCGCGACTCGTGGTTTTAATTTTTCTTCTTCTCCTCCGTTTCCTCCACCCCACCCGCCGACTTCTCCTAGCCTTCACCGCCGGCCATCTTCCCCACCCAAATCACCCCACAACTCCACCACCTCAAGCCCGCCCGCTACCATAGCTTCATCCAACCCAACACCTAGCCGCCTCCCTCCTCTTCATGCCGCCGGCCTCCCCTCTTGCCCCATTCCATTATGATGATTCCAATTTTCATAATTCCCCTCCTAAATTAACTCCAAGAGGAAAGGAAAGAAATTAATTTTATTTGAAATTTGAAATTTGAATTTCAAATTTCAAATACTTTCCTTATTAAATCACCCCACAACTCCTCCACCTCAAGCCCGCCCACTACCATAGCTTCATCCAACCCAACACCTAGCCGCCTCCCTCCTCTTCATGCCGCCGGCCTCCCCTCTTGCCCCATTCCATTATGATGATTCCAATTTTCATAATTCTCCTCCTAAATTAACTCCAAGAGGAAAGGAAAGAAATTAATTTTAGTTGAAATTTGAATTTCAAATTTCAAATATTTTCCTTATTTGCAAATCTTAATTAGGAAAGTGCATAAAATCAATCCTATTTGAAATTCAAATTAGATTGAATTTCTTAATGTCTTTCCTAATTCCCATGAGTTATTTTAGAAACCCTTAAAATTCCTCCCCACAATCCCCCCCCCCCCCCTATTAGGCTTCCTCCTTGTGTTTTCCTCTTCGGGCCTTACCCTCTTTGAATTTGAAATCAAAATTTCAAATTTAATCCCATCCAAATCCCTCATGAATTTTGAATTTCAAAATTCAAATCCCCCCTTAATTACTTTCCTAAAATATCTTTCTATTAATATGAAAACTTCTTGATTTGAATTCAAACTTATTTGAATTTTAAATTAATCCCATATTAATGAATCCTATTTTTGGAAACCCATTCAATCTCTAAAATTTGAGATTAATTCATATTTAATCATATAATTAAATTGATTGCATGGGGACCACATACATCGAACCTAGACGTTTTCCCCTCCTTTCCCTATGGCCGGCCTTCCCTCTCCCCTATCTCTCTCCACAAAACTAATTAAATCACATTAATTCCCTCCCTTAAACCTTCCAAACAATCTGTAATTCCCTCTCAACCCAAGCAGCCGGCCCTCACAGATTCTCCCTCTCGGTTTCTTCTATTCTTTGGTATTACTGAGTGCTATCCCAGAATTTCAAAGAAGACAACCTGCTGTCCTGCACCACTTGAAGACCATTGCCAGCTGTCCAGCAGCCTAGTCTCCCCACAACTGCTGCCCAAGGTTCTGTCCACTCCGAAGGTTGCTGTCCTGCACTTTTCAGCAAGGTAGTTTGAACTCCAGGTTGTTGGAACGGCCCCATTTGCTGTCCAGAATTTCTAGATATTGACAGATTGCTGTCCCAGGAATTCTAGTAAGAAGAACTGCTGTAAACCCTCCGGGAATCCCCTAACTGCTGTCCCAAAGTCCAAACTCCAATAAACATGGATGGTTGCTAAGCATTGACGACGGTGAACTAATCCTCTAAATCATTTACCTTCCTAGTCTTCTTTGGTTGTGTTTGTAATTTGATTCACTAGGACCGTGTTAATTCTCTCCGCTAAAGTCTAGTATATTAGAGAGTTGAGTGAATGATATCTCTTAGTGACTAATCTCATTGTTAGTTTAGGGATTGTCGTTGAAAATCAACCACGAAAGCAATGTTAGATTAATTGATTGTTTTACTATCTTAACTCCTATGCATGTGATTTAACCTAAGCTGGTTTTATCGCCTTATTGTTTTATCTTAGCGTTTAAATCAGCATAAGTATTATTTAATATTATTCTTGAAATATTAAACATGCAAATTTCTTTAAACAACTCATCTTCACACGTTTGTACTACATCAGTTTTGCTACATATTGTTTGGGGGGTTTGATTGCAAGTGCAAGAGAATGTGCGGAGACAATGGTTAGAAGAACAAATATAGCATCTTCAAGATATGATATGCAAATGGATAAATTCCAAAGATATTAGTAGGGGTTTAAAAATAGAACCGAACCAGTTTAGCTTCAAAACCGGTTTTGTATCAAACTGGGATGAACTGGCGAGAACCGGCAGTTCAACCGGCAAACTAGTCTCGATTCCCTTGAACCAACCGACTCAATTTCTAAAATACTTAAATAATTAAATAAATTAATTTAATACATTAAGAATATAATATTAAGTAATATTTATAATTTAACAAATTAATTTAAATTCAAAATGCTTAATTTTTAAATAAAGCAATTGTAACCAAGCATTTCACATGGCTCCATCACTCCATAGTTTTTACCTCATCCAAACTCAAAAGGCAATATAAAGTGTAAATATTACCAAAAAGAAGTTCCCTAAGCATTTCACATGGCTCCATCACTCTAGAGTTCTTACCTCATCCAAACTCAAAAGGCAATATAAAGTATAATATTACCAAGAAGAAGTTCCCAAAGTGATATGAGATTAAATAAGTTGAAGTTCTTATTTTTTATACTTACAACATAAAAAAAAACTTACAACATACATTATATATCTTAAAATAGGTTTTTTATGATGTAAATAGCATTTATTTTTAATTAATAATGTTAAATAAATTATATATTTTATTTATTATTTATGTATTATAAAAATATTTATTTATTTATATATTTAATATAAATGATCTAATTTTAATAATTTATAATTGTAAATTTATAATATGAATTTAAAATAATTTATAGGTATAAATTATATCTAAATATATAACATAAATTAATAATAATTATCTTAAATTTATAAATTTATATGTAAGCTAAATTTTTGTTGATTTGAATTAAATTTAAAAATTGAATGGGTTTAAATTTAAATTTATATAAGATATTATTAATATGAGAATTTAATTTTTAAATAAAAAATTTAAATTATTACATGATTATTCTATCATTTAAATTTTATTTAAATAATTTTCATATTTATTATGTCATCCGATTCAACCCCGATCGAACCATAAACATTTTTTTTCTTTCGGTTTTATGTTCGATTCGATTTTCACAACCTTGGATACTAGAGAATGTTATAAACTAATATACGATAGGAAGCCCAATAATAAAAACAGTGTTGGATTACTAGTAGATAGGAAGTTAAAAAATAAAATTATTGAAGTGATAATAGTAGTAATATCCTGATTACTCTTAAGTTCATTATTGACAGAGATATTATAATCATTGTTAATATTTATCCAGCTCAATTGGGTTTAAAAATAATTAAAAATATAAACTTTTGAGAGAATGTAATGAAATAACAAAATAAATATAAGAGAACAATTATTAATTCTTAGTTGAAGGCATTTGTATGATCTTGTAAGAGATATGAGACGATTCATGGTTGGAATGAAATAAGAGATAAAAATATAATGGGAGAAGTTATTTATTTCATAGCAACATATAATCATGCAATAGCAATCACTAGTGTTAGAAATGGGAGACACTTACAAAAGCGGAGTTACGAATCATAGATGTACCATTTTTCACTTAGAACGAAATTTTTTTTTTTTTCAGGATTGTAAAGTGATTTGAATAGAGAGTTTAACTACACAATATTGGATATTAACTACAATAAATATATTAGAAATACAAATAAATAAATCAACATAAGCATTTGTCATGTGACAAGATGGTACAATTTAAAAAGTGAGAAGCTATATAGCACATATACTCCTATTTACGGGGCATGCTGTATCAAACACGTGTCGGATGCGGATACGCGCCCGATATGGCACAAATATGTGTCGGATACGACACAAATATGTGTCGAATACGGATTTGCCGTGTCCAATTAAAGTATTATTTAAATTTGACCAGACACACGTATCGGATACACGTGTCCTTTTCTTCATTTTCTTCATCGTAGGCTCGGTACTCGAACTCGGTACCACTCAGTACCGCTCGGTACAGCTTGGTACTCGATACTCGGTACCGCTCAGTACCGGAACTCGATACCGCTCGGCACTGGAACTCTATACCACTCAGTACTCGGTATCGCTCGATACTCAGGTTGAACCCCGCTAGGGGGCAGCACCTCCTTAGACCCCCCGTCACATCTGCGACATATCTACACTTTTACTTAAATTTTTTATGTTCCAAATTCATGTGATTTTAATTGTGTCGATCCTTCGTAAGATAATGAAACTTCATGTGTTGAATAAACATTGAAGAAGCTAATCCTATCATTCCTTCTATTGAATAGTTGAAACTTCATGTGCTGACCAATTTATGTTTTTTTTTTGTTGTATTAAACATTTAAATTTTTAATGTTTACTTTTATTTTGATATTATGAGATACAATCCTACAAATGATGTTGCTTTTTTTTTTTTGTCATTTCAAATATTACGCTTTGATCACTTTCTTAATTTTTATGTATGATTTTTATATTATAATGTCGTATCCGTATTTTATATTTTTAAGAATTGACATATTCTGTATCCGTATCAGTGCAACATAGGTGAGAAGTCATAGATTGACTAGTTTCAATGTAAAATTTGTAGAAATAGATCAAAAAGAGAATAGAGATAGATCGTAAATTAGTAAGAAAACTTTGTAAAGAAAAGAGGTGATATAAAGTACTAATGAAGGAAAAAAAAGTACTTCTAAAGCATGGGAAATATAAAGACACTTGAAACTTGTCAATTTGTAAGGAAGCTACAAGTTCCGTAAGGAAGCAAGGTAGGTAAAGCTACAACTCGTTGTGATAAGAAAAGGGAAAAATAAATATATAAAAAAAAGGCCAAAGTATAAGAAAAGAGATGAAGAAACTTATAGAGCAACATATATTAAGAGTAAAGATATGTTCTTAGTAATAGAAGAAATCATAGATGAAATATTGGAAGTTTTATTTTGACAAATTAAAAAAAAAAAAAGAAATAAGGAAGAAACCTTTTAGGGAGAGCAAAAGGAACAGAATCATGAAGTTTATTAAAAATTAATTCAAAAATTGATGTTCAGGAAACTTCAAAGAAGATGAATAAATATAAAGTTATACACCCAAATGAGATAATATTGAGATTTGAAGAATTATAGGAGATGTTAGAATAGATTGGCTAAAAAATCATTTTAATAAAATCTTATTGACTAAGATGTCAAATGATTGACAACGTTGCACCTTAATACCACTATTTGACAACAAAAGACTATATAGAACTATTATGATAAGAGAACCAAACTAATGCACCATTCACTGAATTTATGTGAGAGGGTATTAGAACCTAAGCTTAATAAATCCTGCTAATGTGAAAGAATTAATTTAATTTTATGCAAAAACAAAAAACAAAACAAAAGGGATTATTGAGATGATTTATGTAAATATGACAATTATTGTCTAAGTAGTACGATCAAGAATTTGAAAAGAAATGATCGAGAACCATTTAGAATTATTTAGGAGGACGTTTGAGGAGAAAAGATGTGTGTCAAAATAATATTGAAATTATCAAAGAGATGTGAAATGAAACATTGATTATTATTAAAAATAGTTCTAAAGTTATAAAAGAGCATTCAATCACTGTGAGATTATATTAAAATCAGCATTGAATCAACATAATTTTTATTAGTTATAAGTATTTTACAAAATGTATTGAAGTTAGATGACATAGGTGTATAATTGTATATCATTTATAATGATATAGTGTTGATAGGTGAGCAAATTTCTTAAATAATTGAAAGACTTAGAACAATGGAAGAAACCCTTAGAAATTATTTGATTGGGGCTTATAAACTAGTTTACAAAAGTGTGATTATATGATATAAAAATTGGTTGAATGTGAGATTGCTAGTTTTGAATGAAAATTACTGAATTTTTAGTGATGCATTGTTAAGATATGTTAAATTATATAGAATTCATAATGCAAATGAAACATGATATTGATGAGCATATAACTTTTTAAGAGTTATAACTGAATGTTTGAAATGGAGAAGTACTTCAAGAGTTATAATCGGAGAATATCATATAAATTCAAAAGTAAATTTTATACAATAGCAACTAAGTTTGAATCCGAGTATTAGGAAATAAATAAGTTGCAAACTAAGTTGTGTAGCATAAATAAGAATATTAAAAAAAATGCAATAAAACTAGGAAGTAAATTGAAAGGAATTAGCATATAAATTAAAGACATCTTGTGAAAAAAAAAAACTGTTAATAAAAACAAGTCGAAAATAGATATAGGTGATTTAGATCGTGTCCAAAGACTATTGATCAAAAGAAAATAAAAAATAGATTTATGTGATTTGAGTATGTGAAATGAGGGATAGAATATGAATCAATAAAATGAGTTAATAGGATTAATGCAAAAAGATTAGAAGGATAATGAATAGACTAAAGATAACAAACTTGAAATTGTCCAGAAAGATTTGTGAAAAATAGAGTCAATAACTACAGAAGTAATCATCAAAAATAAATTGAGAACAAGGATCTGTAAAGCCAACACAAAATAATTGGGACAAAGCTTGCGATGATTCATATGAAAGTTGGGATGATAAAAATGAACCCTACGGTTAACATGTTTAGGAAATTTAATTTAATTTGATTTGGCAGAAAACAGCTTAGCTCTAGCAGTTCGAATAATTTAAAACAAAATGACAATAGTGTTCAATATGGACCCGTCATAATCATCATTAGCTATAGTACAACTATTTGGGGCCGGTTTTATAATATGCACCAGTTTATTATATATTTTTCAGAATTTTAACTAGAAATGAATTGCACAATGATAAATATTGCAATATATTGCAATTTCTCAGTAACTTGGGAAAAGCACACAGAAGATATCATGGTGATTTACTCAAGATGATCCTGCCGAATATAGACAAAGCAATACTTGGCATCAAAGAGATTACTTAGACGCCTAAGTTTTAAGGGCTGATACCAGAAAACATTCAGAATAAAAAATAGTACAGTTTAACAGAAACTATGTACATGGGTGATAAAAGAAAATTTTACTTTGAATATACAATTTTTTAGTATATTTTAAAAAAAAGTATAAGAGTCAAACCTGAAATTGAGTGTCCAAATAAACATGGCATACCCGCAGAACATCTTCTGTATGTTTAGTATCCATCTCATACACGATCTTTTCAGCACAATTCCGAAGTGGATCAGGCTCAGCATTCAAATAGTCTAAGGAGGTTATCCACACTGTGTCCTGCAAAGAACAAATGTGAACCATTTTGAGGGCTTATGGCCACTAATATGTAATTCCTAAACTATTAAGTATGGAGGAGTTTAAATAAGTTAAACGACATATAGTATTGCCTAAAATATTAAAGTTTAATGACATAGATTTAAGCTTCATAGTTCATACACACAATCCGCAAATCCAATACAAGTTCTTTAAGGATAGCAAATATATTCAGAGGAACTCCAGAACTTATTCAAGTTTCTTGCATAAGATAACACAGGCCAAGAAAATTTTTAAATTTAAAAAAAAAAAACTATCAAGGAACATAGGAAACAATCAAGTGTGTCAAGAATTGAAAGTATTTAAGAAAATGTGTTTAGAATGCTTCTAGGATTTAAAAATAAGAAAAAAAAAAACCGAAAAAACTCTTCTATAAAAGAAAGCATCATTCTCTTACACCATGCTCGGGCATCGTGAAACCAGAAGTTTTAATACTTTGTAAAGCCACTCTATAATTTAATAAAATAGCAAACAATCAGCTCTCTCCATTAACAAGCTAACTACCTTACATTACATAATCAAACAGACAAAACATTTTTTTAATAGTTATTTCATCTGCATTTTCAATTGAACTCACATAGAAAACTTTTTGATGTAAGATGGTTCAAAATAAGGGTAGTGCAACTTTACATATTGATGAGCAACACAAACCTCACTACAACCAGACAAAGACTTTATATATTCCAATTACTTAAACAAAAAAAATGGAGTAGATTGATGCAATACAATGAGCTTGCACTTTTGTCGATGATCGCAGACTTTAAGCTCTATATAATGTTTAGCCTTAAGATAAATATAGCATTGCATATATTTCTATAAGTTAACGATTGAATGAGCTGTTACCATACCTCCCTAAAAATGGAAAAGCACTATTATCTCATTTAGACTACATACTTCACTAAAAATGGGAAAGCACTATTACCTAATTTAAACTAACAAATAAGCAAGTTCTCACTTATGGCCAACCTCAACTTAAACAAAAATTCAAATTATTTTACCCCAATGTAAATATTAGGTGACTTTTATTGGGATGTTTTTTTAGACAGTGAACTTCCATCAAGTTTTGTTGACTTGATTAGGATAGATTGTAATAGGTTTCTTTTACTTTAGTTGATTGTAACTTTTCATTCCTGAATTAATGCAATTTCCATCAAACCCAATAACCGAGGCCAGCCAAAAATAGTCTCTCATCTTGAACTAGTTCAATGTAAACTTCTTTACCATGACCGATTTAACACCAGACCAAGTCAATCATTGCTATCCTATATGCTACCTTATGACACATGTAGATCCTTAAACAAATACTACACTAAACACAAAAATAGCCTAGCAACATCATCATAATCACATCAAGGCAATGGACACATTGATCAAATGACATTTGTATGTGCTCATTAAAGCCAAAATAGCATTCCAGAAAAACCCTCAAATCATTCAGGTCATTAACTATATTAAAAGTGTCATCTGAGGTAAATCCAAAAGTGTCATTAAAGTTAAACCAATCAATGACTCTTTTTATACACTTATCAAAGCTATTTGACACATCAAATATAATTGGATCATTAACTCCATCAACCAAACTTTTTGATGAAAAAAATACTCTTCAATCTATCCATAAATATTTTAGCCAAGGTATTTTCCATGGTTTCAATTCATTTTTCATTTTTCAATCTCTTGGAACTTTTATCTAGTAGAATAAAGATCCTAAGCAAGCCGGCCTAAGTCAAAAATATTAGAAAAAATCCTGAGAAAATTAAGCAACTAGATAGAGAAATGATTCATAATAAATTGTTGACTCTAGCATCAATGGTCTCATGTGTGGACCAAAACCCAGAGTAGTTTACGATGCTTGATGTATGTGTCATACTCTACCAACATGTCAATTATTCTAAAACTGCAACAAACCTTATCCCAAACTTTTGGGGATTGATTTTATGAATCATCATTCTTCATGAATTCCAAATGAGGATGCATAAGACATTAATTTTATTGGGGGAAATACATTCGTAAAACTTACCTATTTATAAAACTAGCACTCATATCATTTTTTTTTAACTATTAAACCAATGCATTAGCTTGTCCCCCAATCAAGCAATTAGGAATTTAATAGAAGCATAAAATAAGGGTTGTTGTGTTGTAAATAGGCAAATCACTTTAATATCTATCTCCCCATTTTCCTTTCAATCATTTCAAATTAACTTTATCTACCTACTATATTGGTGGACCTTCTAACTTCAACCACTTTAGTATATTTTTCATTCTTGAGTCTAAAAAGTGTGTTACACCTACCATCAATTAAATTGTAAAACCCGAAAACAACGTTAATAGGTCATCGCACGCTTTTCAAAGCGCCGCGACGAGATTTAAGTAAAATTTTCAACGTTAACGAAATTCAACGTAAATAATTTTAGAAAATCCAACGCAAAATTCTGATCGTTTTGATATATATAACCCATAACCAATTTTGCTTATATATGGAATTAAAAATTTCGGAAGCTTCATAATACCGATTTTACCCCTTTGTAAATAGAAGGATGATTTCACTTAAGTGAGGGCATATGGGTAATTGTGCAAAATCAATTTCTCTAAATAGACTATCCGAAACCCTTCCCTCATCTCCCATTCGTAAGTCACGGCCGAAACCGAGCGGACGAACAGGGACGGGCCAACGGACGGGTTCCGCAAGGGCTCTCTGGCGACGATTTTCTGGCGAGGAAATTAGTCTGAATCGAAGAGGACGACCAGAGGAACATTCCGGTATGAGTTTTTTAAAACGAATCTTTCTCAATCTCTCAATTTTTGGAAGAGAAAAACTTAAAATTTTACTAAAACTTCGAAATTCTTTATGAAAACAATAGGGAATGATTAGGGATATATTTTAAAGGTGGAAATGACATTATTTCGCAAAAAAAAAAATTTGAAAATGAAATATTAGAGTTTTTCTTAGATTTTAAATTTTTAGGAATTCCTTTTTTGCAAATGTTGTTCCTAAGGATATTAGAAATGCTTAAATGAGGAAAAATTAGGGTATTAAAAAAATTTTTAATTTTCATGAATTATTTGAATCCAAAAATTTAATTTTTAATTATAATTATATATTGAGGATTAATTTTAGAGCAATGTTTTGATGAAATTGAAGATTTATTACTTTCCAAAAATTAAGTATTTATTAAATCCGAAAATTAAGGTTTATTTAATTAAATATTCATTAAGTGTCGTAAGGAATTATTAAGGGAAAATACCGGGTTTAGCAATTAGACTTAGATTTAGCCTTAAGCCTTAATGAAGTTTAGATTTATGTGACACGTTTGTTTTATTCTTAGGTTGTGATCGTTGAAGTGTAAGATGAAAGAACTGTGTCGAAGCGATATATTGTGCTTAAGAGAGGTAGGTGTTCATGCCTCATTTAAATTTATAAACGCTTAATATTTTTATGTTTAAATGAAATTTTATGTATTTATTTTATCATTAATTAATGTTTTAGATTCAATGATTCTGCAAGTTCATGCTTTTATATTATGCATTAATTGTTGGAAAACATATGAATCATATGAAAAACATTTGAGCATGAAAATATATGAGACTTATGAAAGAAAATTGAACATAAATGAAAAGATTTAAATTGAATAACAATTTCATATTGCATGTTGATCCGGAAGTGCCAAAACGGTAATGATAAAAGGGCTTACAAAAGTCAAATGGTCATGAGATTCTTTGGAGCCAAATGATAAAGAAAATGACCCAAAATTTGACTCGTACCTGATCAGTACGAATAAGGGTACTTCCGAAACGGGTGTATACATTTAGCATAAATATTTTTGCATTTGCATTGCAAATGAAAAAGGTGAAATGAAAGAATGAAAAGAATAAAATGTTAAAGAAGAGAAAAAGAAAAGTAATAATGGAAATTCAAATATTTTTTATTTGCAAATAATATGAAATGATTTCAATTATAAATATTTTTGTTATATGCATCTTATGAAATTAACTGGGCTATGAATTATCTGTTGAGCGTTAGCTTATTCCACATTTGAAATGTTTTTCAGGAAAGAAGTGATGGTTGCACGACGACCGTACACGTATCGTCCTGGGGGACCTCAGGATGAAAGGTTCCTTGTTATGATTTCAATTTGAGTCTTTGAGTTTATTTTCTGTGTAGTTTGTGAGTTTAAGTTTGAGTTTAGAGTTTAGATAATTGTGAGAGCTTATGTAATATTGATGGGTTTGAAAGTTTTAGTAGTCATGTGTGATGATCAGTATGAATCTCCCTTTTTTTTTATGTTGTTTTGTGGCTCTTTCATTTATGGACGATGTTTGTGATTTTACATTAAAGTTTTAATTGGAATTGTTAATATTTTATATGTGTTTTTCGTACGACTACTGTTCTCGCCCTAATTTTATTGGGCTAGCCGGGCCGGGTCGTGACAAGTATGGCATCAGAGCAAAGATTTAGTAATGATCAATGAAAGAACCTATAGGATGATTGATTGAGTCTTAGAATGTTTGGGCAGTATAATTTTATGAATTATTTTGTCTTATGATTGATGTGTTTTATCTCAAGAACATGAATCCTGAGCATAATGCCACTGATGGCATTGATATGGAGGAAGGAAGGGACCTACCACAAGTAGCAGAACCTCAGAGGAACAATACTATGGAGTCATTCGCTCAGATGATGGAAGCGAATGACTCAGATGATTAAGACTTCCCAAAATCAGGGCAGTGGCAGAGGAAGCATACCTATGGATAAGAACCTGAAACTATTTCAGGATATGAAGCCTCCACTGTTCTCAAGTGGCGGACCTATAGAAGCTGAGGACTGGTTGATGCAGATTGATAAGATCCTTGAGGGCATGTCTTTCTTAGAGGATAGGAGAGTGACATTGGCGACTTATGCCTTTGATGGAGAGACTGAGAGGTGGTGGAGTCAGTTAGAAGAAACTTTTGGAGGAAGACCAAACAGCCAAGTCTCCTAGAAAGAATTTGTGAATGTATTCAAAGGCTAATATGTACTTATAACAGCTAGGAGATAGATGCAGGATAAGTTTAACAGATTGATTCAAGGAGATCAATATGTTTCTCAGTATGAGACGGAGTTTACAATTGTATGAGACATTTTGTTGAGGTGGATAACATTGTAAACTCCGCCTCATACTGAGAAACAGATTGATCTCCCTGAATCAATCTGTTGAACTTATCCTGCATCTGTCTTCTGGCTGTCATAGGTACATACCAGCCTCTGAATACATTCACAAATTCTTCCTAGAAGACTTGGCTGCTTGGTCTTCCTTCAAAGGTTTCTTCTGACTGACTCCTCCACCACCTCTCAGCCTCGCCATCAAAGGCATAAGCCGCCAATGTCACTCTCTTATTCTCTGGGAAAGACATGCCCTCAAGGATCTTCTCAATCTGCATCAGCTAGTCCTCAGCTTCTATAGGTCCGCCACTTGCGAACAGTGGAGGCTTCATATCCTGAAATGGTTTCAAGTTCTTATCCATAGCTCTACTTCCACTTTCACTGCCACTGCCATGATTTTGGGAAGTCTTAATCATCTGAGTCATCGCTTCCATCATCTGAGCGAATGACTACATAATGTTGTTCCTCTGAGGTTCTGCTACTTGTGGTAGCTCCCTCCCTTCCTCCATATCAATACCATCAGTGACATTCTGCTCATGATCCATGTTCCTGAGATAAAACACATCAATCATAAGACAAAATAATTCATAAAATTACATTGCCCAAATATTATAAGACACAATCAATCATCATATAGGCTCTTTCATTAATCATTACTAAACATTTGCTCTGATACCACTCTTATCATGACCCATTCTGGCTAACCCAATAAAATCAGAGCGGGATCAGTAGTCGTACGAAAAACACATATAAAATATTAACAGTTCCAATTAAAACTTTAATGTCAAATCACAAACATCGTCCATAAATGAAAGAGCCACTAAACAACATCAAATAAAAGGGAGATTCATACTGATCATCACATATGACTACTAAAACTTTCAAACTCATCAACATTACATAAGCTCTCACAATTATCTAAACTACAAACTCAAACTTAAACTCACAAACTACACATAAAATAAACTCAAAGACTCAAACTGAAATCATAACAAGGAACCTTTCATCCTGAGGTCCCCTACGACGATACATGTACGGTCGTCGTGTAGCCATCACTTCTCTCCTGAAAAATATTTCAAACATGGAATGAGCCAACGCTTAACAAGTAATTCATAGCTCAGTTAACTTCATAAGATGCATATAACAAAAATATTTATAATTGAAATCATTTCATATCATTTGCAAATCAAAACATTTGAATTTTTATTCTTACTTTCATTTTTCCCTTCTTTAACATTTCATTTTTTTCATTCACCTTTTTCATATGCAATGCAAATGCAAAAATGCTTATGCTAAATGTAATACCCGTCCTGAAAGTATCCTTATTCGTACTGATCAGGTACGCAGTCAAATTTTTTATCATTTCCTTTATCATTTGACTCCGAAGAATACCATTATCATTTGGCTTTTGTAAGCCCCTTTACCATTACCATTTTGGCACTTTCGGATCAACATACAACATGAAATTGTTATTCAATTTAAATCTTTTCATTTATGTTCAATTTCGTTTCATAAGTCTCATATATTTTCATGCTCAAAAATTTTTCATATGATTCATATGTTTTCCAATAATTAATGCATAATATAAAAGCATGAACTTGCAGAATCATTGAATATAAAATATTAATTAATGATAAAATAAATATATGAAATTTCATTTAAGCATAAAAATTTTAAACACTTATAAATTTAAATGAGGTATGAACACCTACCTCTCTTAATCACAATATGTCGCTTCGACACAGTTCTTTCACCTTACACTTCAACGATCACAACCTAAGAATAAAACAAACTGTGTCACATAAATCCAAACTTCATTAAGGCTTGAGGCTAAATCTAAGTCTAATTGCTAAATCCGATATTTTCTCTTAACAATTCCTTACGACACTTAATGAATATTTAATTAAATAAACCTTAATTTTTGGATTTAATAAATATTTAATTTTTGGAAAGTAATAAATCTTCAATTTCATCAAAACATTGCTCTAAAATTAATCATCAATATATAATTATAATTAAAAATTAAATTTTTGGATTAAAATAATTCATGAAAATTAAAAATTTTCTAAAACCCTAATTTTTCCTCATTTAAACATTTCTAATATCCTTAGGAACAACATTTATAAAAGGGAATTACTCAAAATTCAAACTCTAAGAAAAATCCTAATATTACATTTTCAAACTTTTTTTGCGAAATAATATCATTTCCACCGTTAAAATATATCCATAATCCTTCCATACTGATTTCGTAAAGAATTTCGAAGTTTTCGTAAAACCCTAAAATTTTCTCTTCAAAAAATTGAGAGATTGAGAAAGATTCATTTTAAAAAAATCATATCGGAATGTTCCTCTTGTCGTCCTCTTCAATTCGGACTAATTTCCTCGCTGGAAAATCATCGTCGAAGAGCCCTCGCAGAACCCGTCTGTCTGCCCATCCCTGTTCGTCTGCTCGGTTTCGGCCGTGACTTGCGAATGGGAGATGAGGGAAGGGCTTTGAATAGTCCATTTAGAGAAATTGGTTTGCACAATTACCCATATGCCCTCACTTAAGTGAAATCAGCCTTCTATTTACAAATGGGTAAAATCGGTATTATGAAGCTTCCGAAATTTTTAATTCCATATATAAGCAAAATTGGGTATGGGTTATATATATCAAAACGATCAAAATTTTACGTAGGATTTTCTAAAATTATTTCCGTTGAATTCCGTTAATGTTGAAAATTTTACTTAAATCTCATCGTGGCGCTTTGAAAAGCGTGCGAGGTCTAAAATGGTATTTTTGGGTTTTACAATTCTCCCCTTCTAATAAAAATTTCGTTCTCAAAATTTAAAAGAAATACTTAACAGAAAAGTCATACCTTAGCCAAACTAATTAGAGTGGTTCTCCCTCATTTCTGACACCTCTCAAGTGGCATCCTTCTCTGAACTGTGCTTCCAAAGCACTTTAACAAAAGGAATTTCTTTGCTCCTCAACTGCTTAACATCATACTCAAGGATTTTCTCTGGTTCATTCACAAAAGTCAAATCTGGCTGAATATCTACCACTTCAGTAATAATCCTCTGAGCCTCATCTGAAATATATTTCTTTAAGGAGGAAATATGAAACACATTATGCACTCCACTCATGTGGGCTGGTAGAATCAACATATATGCCACATTTCCAATCCTTTCTGAAATCTCAAAAGGACTTACAAATCTTGGACTTACCTTTCCCACTTTGCCAAATCTCTTCACTCCCTTCATTAGACTGACTTTGAGGAATACAAACTCTCCAACATCAAACTCAATTGGTCGGTGCTTGGCATCATAGTATTTCTTTTGTCTGTCCTGCACTGCCCTCAATCTATCTCTGATCAACCTGATCTTCTATGTAGCATCATCAACCAGATCAGCACCAACTTTCTTTATTTCCTTTGTCTCAGCCCAGCTTAAAGGTGTCCTACACCTTCTCCCATACAAAGTCTCTTAAGGAGTCATACTAATACTTGCTTGAAAACTGTTATTGTAGGCAAATTCAATCAAAGGTACATATGCCTCCCACTTACCACTAAAATCTAGAACACATAACCTGAGCAAATCTTCTAAGGTCTGGATGATTCTTTCTGACTGCTCATCTGTCTGAGGGTGGAAAGCTATACTAAAGGTAAGTCTGGTACCCAAAGCTTCCTGAACTTTCTTCCAAAATCTGGAAGTAAATTTTCCATCCCGGTCTAACACTATAGTCTTCGGTACCCCATGCAATCTAACAATCTGATCAACATATAGACTTGCCAATTTTTCAACTGGATCAGACTGTTTTATAGGTATAAAGTGTGCAGACTTAGTCAACCTATCAATAATCACAAATAAAGTATCGCATCCTCTTCTGGATCTAGGTAAGCCAACCACGAAATCCATAGCAATGTCTTCCCATTTCCACTCTGGTATGAGTAAGGGCTGTAGAAATCCTTCTGGCTTCTGATATTCAGCCTTAACCATCTGACATGAAATACATTTGGATACTGTTTCTACCACATTTTTCTTCATTCCTGGCCACCAAAATAGCTCCTAATTTCAACTGTGCAAACTTCAACTGTGCAAACCCAAACCACTTTAGTATATTTTCCATTCTTGAGTCTTAAAAGTGTGTTACACCTACCATCAATTAAATATAATCATTACTTGATTTATCAATCCTAGTTTGACCACACATTCATATTAAGAGTTTCATTTCTGTCAAACTTAACTATTAGGGACTTCTTTGTTGCCAAACACTCCCTAGATCATGGCTCACAGTTTTATAAGATCTACCTATAACTCTTAATGAAATTCCATTATTATATAGTACTCAGAAACACTTCATCAGTTAATCATGAAATTTAAACTTTAGAAGCATATCCTCATCAACATCCCTATTCTTCAATATAATAGATCAAAGATACTTAAAATGATCATGCTTTGATGTAAATTGATCGTTTAATAATATTGATTGATAATCTTCAATTCCACACCTACAAAATTTCATATTATATGCTCAATTTTTATTTTATTAATCTTAAAACTCTTTATTTTGCAAATATTTCCTCCATTATTCAACTTTCCACTCATATAAATACATGTTTTAGAGGAACTATGTTGTATGCAAATAGCACACACCAAAGTATTTTATGAATATCTCTAATTAATTATGAAACACTATTGATGATTTCTTATATAATATGCATTAATATCTCAAAGTGAATGATAATATTAGCATGTCAACCATGTCATCTTTCGAATAGTACCAATAATTTTGATCTTAAAAGAAAATACATTATTAATATTATTTTAGCAACATTGTATGCTTAATATTTCTTTACTACAAGCCTGGTAACCCAATAAATATTAAATAAAGTTAATAAATTTTGTTTCTTGGTAGTTTCAAATATATCTCAAGATAACAATCTTGATTATGGGAGTCACAAAATAAACATGCAACGTCATACTTGACAGCATGAACTCCACAAAAGAAGTAATGAATCATACATTTAAAAAAAAAAGTAATACAATTAACATTTAGAAGGAATGAATACAACAATATATACTTTCCTTTAAAAATATATATTCAATTATGCAAAGCATGACTATGTGCATGAGATCAAGAAACTCAGTAGCTCCTAAAAATGTTAGACATTATACTTTTTTGAACATGGTAAGAATGCACTATCAAGCTCATATTGATTACTTTATACAATGAAATTTATAGGTTAAATTATACACAGAGAGTTGATTTCATAGCTATTGTTCATGGAGATTGACTGCAAATATCATATATCCAGCAGATTGATGAACGCAAAATCTGACATTTCCCTTGAACAGCTTGAATTCATTAAACAATAAAGATGTTTTTTTCTCTTAGGGAGGGAGAGTGGTGATTTGGAGGGAGGAAGAAAGGCATGAATTTGGGGATACCTCCTTAAAATCTTCTAACTGAAGAATTCTGTCAACTTTAATTACATAGAGGAGACCTTCATCCACTTCTTCACCAAATTTCTTCTCCCACCTTGTACAAAGTTTCTGCAACACTTCAGAAAATTATTGAAAGTTCCTTTACCTTCAAAATCATTCAAACACACAGTTGATATGCTACAAAAATGTCAATCCGTAGAAGAAAAGAGTAGAAACAACAAAGTAAATATAAAATTTACAAAATAGTATGAAATTTCTCATCAATGGATAGAAAAGCAGCCGCTCTTCCATATCTATGTAGTTCAGTTTTCCAACCGATGAGCATTGAAGAAGTTGACAGAACATCTCTTTAAATGGCAATCACGATACATTTCCCAAAGATAGAAAATACCCTAAGCCATTATCTGGTACGCGTGACTCGTATTATCATACTAGTTAGAAGAACTCGGGTAAAAATAATCTCTAGTTATTCAACAAATCAAATTGAGAGAAATCATTAAGGGCATATTTACTTTGAGATGAACTTCACCATATAACCCTAGAATAAATCTTGTTTAACTTATTTGGGAAAAAATTAAACGAGTTTAACTTAAGCCTGGATTTAAAATATAACCCATTAAACTCAGTTTATCATTAACCAATCCCCTACCATGAATTACCTGAATATTGACACTGAAGCTCTCAAGAGATAAAGCCCTAACGAGGTTATGTTAGTATTACAGCAAGTAATTCAGGGCAAACTCTCATTTCTAAACCAAAGTGTTTTACAATATCCGACAAATATGACTGGGCTATAATGCTTATGGATAATATTAACTCAAAATGATCCCACTCCCAACGAAACAGCTCATAAAAAGTCGCAGACTAAATTTAACTTCAAAATCATGCAATCAATCTAGAGGCACCAGAAAGAGTGTACCTTCAAGAGCAACCCATCCTCAGGTTTCTCGAGATTTCCCAGCAGCGTACATTGCCTCGTCCTCGAGCCGCTCTGCTGGAGCTGCAAATCATGGTATTAATAAAAACCACCAAAAACCCATCAAAATGGAAACCTTCGGCGCTAAAACAGAAAGATTATTACTTGCACATTGAAGCTGGAAGAGCCAGCGGGGACGAAGAGTTTCCCAGGCTCATTAAGGCACAGCGCGGGAGTGCCGTGCGCGTCAACGACAAAGCGAGCGCCGATACCCAGTGGCCAACCATCCTGCAGGGAAATAGCGGAAAGAGTGCCGGTGGAGGAAAGCTCCATAATCGTCCGGCAGACTTCTGCAGCCGAAGGCTTCGATAGGATCTTGGAAGTGGCTGGGGAGGCATCGATGGCGACGGAGAGGGCGGGACATTGGATAGTCAAAGAGAATGGACGGGAGGAGGTTTTGGGGAATTCGGTTTGGATCGGAAAGGGGTACTTGGTGGGGTTTAGGAAGAAGTTGGGGAGAGCCGAAGGAGATGTGAGAGAGAGAAGGGAAGGCTGCATCGTAGCTGTGAGCGAATTGGCACGGGGGAGCAAAGCGAAGTTCCCGTGCTTGGAAAAAGAATTAGGTACATGGATGGATTGGTCGTTCCAAATGGAGTAACCACAACTGGAAGAACTTTTATTACGTCCGGGCTTAGAGGAACGTACTGTTGGAGATAAAATCCGTCAAAAAATTTGGTTTTTGTTCGATACAACTAAGTATTATTTCATAATAATGAGGAATATCGTTCTCTGAAGATTAATACCAAGTTATACCGAGCTGTACCGAGAAATACCGAGTTGTACCGAGTTTTTTCTAAGGAAAAACTCGGTACAACTTTTGTATAACTCGGTATTGCTCGATATAGCTCGGTATAACTCGGTATTGTGTCTTTAAATGATGGTATTCCTCATTATTGTTTGGTATTGCTTGGTATTTGCTCGGTACAACTCATTTTTTGGCGGGATTTTGCCTCCGACCGGACGTTCCTCTACGTCCGGTCGGAGGACGTAATAATTGTTCCAACTCGAAACCTTAAAAATATATATATACTGCGATGAAGAAAAAGGAAATTTGAGGAGAAATTATTAGCTGCAATAAAAATGTGATATTTAATTTTTTGTATGTAGTGTACAAATTATATATATAATGTGTACATAGCATATATAAATTTATACACATTTTGTATACAATCGTACATTTTATATACAGCATATATAGTTGTACATAATGTGTACAAATTTATATGCACTGTATACAAGGACATGATACATGTCACATTTTTATTGGAGTCCGGACGTAATCTACGTCCAGACTCAGCACGTAATAATTTATCAAATTTGAATGTTGATACGTCATCAAAAAATAATCTTGATCGGGCGTGAATCTCGAACTGAGCGTCTCGGAAATACGAACCCAACGACACCAAATTCAACTCGATCCGAGTCCAAATGGGTCCGAATCATGGACCCGAAGCGCTGTTGGAAGGTTCATACCACAATTTGAGATACCAAACAATCTCCGATTTTAACGATCTTATACTCGAATCGAACGGCTCGACGAGACAAATCCAAAGAGCCCAAGATCGCTAAATTCTGACATCTCTAAGACCTTCAAATGTCCAACGAACGGTGCACGATCGTAGGATTCGATGTTAGCCATCCATTCGACCACTCCCTATTCACCCCTGATCTCACGCCTATTTACGAGCTATGCCACTCCAGAAAATCTATAAATAGAACCCTCATTCTTCACAAGAGGGGGTCCAAGCAAGAAGCAAGAAGAGAAGAGGAGAAGGAAGAAGCTCCTCCTCGACCACCGCTGGAACCTCGCTGGACCACCGCCGGAGCCTCGCCGGACCACCGCCAGAGCCTTGCCGGAGCCTCGCCGGACTACCACCGGAACCTCGCCGGACCACCACCTCAAGGCCCGACGTTCAGTCCTGACATTCTACTGAAGGCCCGACGTTTCAGGCCCGACATTCTACTGAAGGCCCGACGTTCAGGCCCGACATTCTGCTCAAGTCCTGATGTTCAGGCTTGACATCTTCATCTGAGGCCCTCCCCTTCGCCAAAGGCCCTCACATTCTGCTGAAGGTCTGACGTTCAGGCCCGACGTTCAGGCCCGACATTCTGCTTAAGGCCCAACGTTCTGCTGAAGGCCCGACGCTCTGCCCAAGGCCCAACGTTCTGCTCAAGGCCCGACGTTCTGCTTAAGGCCAGAATACCAACTAACACCTGAACTTCCAGGTGATGCCAGGGTACTATCAAGTAACACCTAAGGCCCTCACTTGTACCAACGGCCTTCACATTTGCCAAAGGCCCTCACCAACACCTGAGGCCTTCACCTTCACGTGAGGCCCTCACCTTCGCCAGAGGCCCTCACCTTCGCCAAAGGCCCTCTCCTCCGCCGGACTACCACCTGACGCCATTTCTTTGTCGGAATACCACCTGAGGCCTCGAACTTCTGCTGGGCCACTACCTGACGTCCAAAATTCTACTAAAGTACCGCCCTACTACAACGGTCTTTCTAACCCCGGTCTCATGCCGACTAAGGTCCTTCTGACCTCTGTCGCCTACTATGGTCCATCCGACCCCTATCAACAGACAACGGTCTTTCTGACCCCAGTCTCCTACCGATTACTGTCCTTCAAGCCTTCGTTGCCTACAACGATCCATCCGACCTCCTTCAACAGACGACGGTCTTTCTGACCCCGATCTTCTGCCGATTACGGTCCTTTCGACTAAACAAACATGTATATGTAACTCCTACCATGTAATGCAATCTATATGATGTACATTTGTTACATCAAAACAAGTCCTTCTCCAAAAGAAGGGCCTCATTTGTAATCGACTGCAAATACTAGTGGATTCATTCAAACTGGGCAAGGCCCCATGGTTTTTCCCTCTTTTTAGGGGTTTTCCACGTAAAAACTTTGGTGTATCTTATGAATGCTACACCCTCTCACTTATCTGCTTATGTTTAACCATATATTTCTCTACCGCCGCGAATATTCCAGGACGCAACAAATGTATTGCCCTCTCTTTACTAGAATGGATAAGGAGTTTAAATTAAACAAAACATAAGAATTTTAAAATTTTAAATATTAAAATTTAATTTTGATCGATGTCTTTATTTTAGACATATTTTATATTAGACTAGTTGAACAAATTCAAAATATATTAGACTAGTGTGATCATCATAATCTTGCAACACAATGTTGTCATCCTAGTGAGAACCACTCTAGCCCATGAACAAATTAAAAAATTTGATCATTTCGACCTCTTCATTGATGGCATTTTGACCTCCACTTAGGCGAATTGCGACCCGTTTCACCTTATATCCCTGACAATCTTATGACCTCCACACTAGCATTGTGCAACCTGCGGCTCATTATCAACATCAACCTATTTGTGGTTCGTAACTAATGTCCATGTCAATGACCACACGCTATCCATTGACTTGTTAATATATTAGTGCCCTAAAATTGATATCCATTTACTACAAACCAAACACCAAAAAAAATTCATTTTGCTTATTTTAAAATCAATCAAACAATTGGAAGAAATCAAAATGCAGAATGACAGAATGTATACATGGCAATATGTTTGAAAAATGTTAGTATCATAAATAGTTGTAAACAAATAATTCTTTAATGCACAATTTGAGACTAAAATTCTAATGCATTTTTATTTAGATAAATATCCCAAAAAAAAAATGTAGACCAAAATATCTCCAAATTAAAATGTTATTATTCATTATATTCATGTCGAATTGATCATATTACAATTGTTGACCAAAAAAGTGTAGACCAAAATATCTCCGTCTCTTTTAACCATCTTCATCTTCTTTGGATTTCCCCTTGCTCAATTGTTTGGAAAGCAATCCCTCTCGCCTTAATGGAATTTTTGCTCACATTTGGCCTCATCTCATGCCACTCATCTCATCGCGCTTGATAAATAAAGTGAGTTTTAAAAAATTTTATTTAATTTATCTTGTATTCCTCCTCCCTTCTAATGCTGACACTCTCATGCTATCATTCTTTCTTGCCACCTGAAAGAATGGCAAGTTCAATGTTGACCTCTTCATAATAAATAAATAAATGTCATTATTACCTTTGTCGATGTCTCGCCTAAAATCCTGCCCAATCTCATGCCTTCTTATACAGTCACATCCCCATAGTTCTGTAAATGGCATCAAATCGAGTCGCCCATCCTCGTGCACAAATTCCTATTCAAATTTTGTGCTGACTCGAAGCTCTGCCCCGTCATTAAAAGCTAATCGAGCGAAGCCTTTGCATTTTTTCTGGTTCCCGCACACAAGCTTCTGCAGCCACTCTTCCCTACAGCTCAAACTCATTGTTGCACCTGTCGATCCAAGCAAATACACTGTGCTGGCCTTGCCTTGATCTACAAGCTTTCACACCACTTGTGCCCATCCTCTACCTCATGTAATCTGAAACCCATATGCAAGCAGATGCTACCTGTAGTCTGTAAAACCCGCGAAATGTTATTTATACCTCGCACGCTTTTCAATGCGTCGCGATGAGTTGTAAGTGAAAAATTCAAAGTCGTCAGAATTCGACTCAATAAATTTTATGAAATAGTGTGCAAAATTTGGAGCGAATTGATATATAAAACTGATATTTAATTTCTCTTAATTTTAGAGATAAAAATTTCTGAAGTCTAATAATACCCAAAATACCTTTAGTCAATACTAAAGAAAATATGGTTTAAGTGAGGGCATTTATGTCATTATGTAATTAAAACTAGCCCTCGTCCCTCTTAAGGGAACCGAATGAAATTCGGTCCCTATTTGTTCGTTTGGCCGAAACCCGAAACCGAGAGAGAAAGAAAGGGCGGACAGGCAAGGCAGCGAAGAGGCTTCGGGCGGCGGTTTCCGGCGGCCATTCGTGGAGGAACTTGTAGGAAAAACTAAGGGAAGGCTAAGGTAAGTTGTTTGCAAGAGTTTTCTCTTCTTTTCTTTGAGTTTTCTTTAAGGGAAGAAAATTAGGGTTTTGGAAAAATGCAAGTTTTTTTTAAGATAAAGATTGAGAAGGGTAGGGGGATGTTTTTAAACCCAAATATGAGTTGATTTCATGAAAAATATGGGTTTTAAAATTTAGGGTTTTATCTGATTTTGAGTTTCTTTCAAAGTGTCCTTGTAGAAAAGTTTTTAATTGATGTTAGGAAGTTTTTTTGTGAAGATAGATTCTTTTAGGATACATTTTTCATGCTCCAATAGTTAGGGTTTTCCAAAATCATGAAAAACCCTTTGAGTGTGTTGTTTCCTTTTTAGCTTAGGGAGGTTTTAAAGCAAGGATTTTAGCTTTAGCATAAATTATTATTTTCTAAATTTTAAATTAGATGAATCCAATGAATTGTTATATGTTAACTTGAGTTTAAAGGGAAAGAGGAGGGTTGTATGTTTGAGGTGAGCAGATGGAATCCTAGTTCTAGTGAAAATAAAAATGAAATTAACATAGTTTGAGAGAGGGGTTTTATAGAAAATCAAAGCTTGGTGCATGAAATAGTTACATGTTTATAACCTAGGGTTTTTTAAAGGTTTGAGAGGGAGAAAATTTATGTTCGCACCTTATGTTTGTCTTTTGTAGATTTTGATTGTGTAAGAGGAAAGGGTCGTAGGACTTTTGACAGATCGCATTGTGGTGAGGTAGGTGAAATGGATTTCTTTTAAATTTAGAAAATCTCTTTACATGCAAATACTTAGAAATGATATTCCTTTTTATGCTCTTTATGATATCATTATGACTAGTATGTTTCTTTATAAAAGCACATGATCACTTGATGTAAAAGCAAAGTCCTTTTTATGCAATATTAGAATTCAATGATGAATATCATGCTTCATCCTTTACATGTACTACACATGCCTCTCTTTACAAGAAAATATATATTTAAGCATAGCAAATATGTATTTTCATATGAAAACATACACTTGAATAATTTACATAAGCCTCTTTTATGAATATGTAAGAATTATGTGCATGTGCATGTTGACGCGAAAGTATCAATGATAAATGAGCTCTTTTGAGCAATGGTAATGGGGCTCTTTTGAGCCAAATAGTAAAGGAGGTTCTTTTGAAACAAATGGTAAATGAATGACCAATTTTTATGTACCTGATAAGTACAAATGATACTTTCGAGACGGGTGTTATATATATATTCAGATATTATGAGTATTGCATCTTTATGTTATATGCATATGAGGTTTTCATTTGAGGCATGAATGATTAAAGAGGAAGAATTGAAAGATTATGCAAAGAATGAGAACTTAAAGGTTAATGTAAAGACATGTTTCACCTTAAACAAATGTTGTAATATGTTGATTATTCTTTTATTGAGATATAAAAGCATGTTGTAGTTTCTCCATTGTGTCTATGTTTATTTGAATGTCAATTACATCTACTGAGTTGTGACTCACCCTGCTTATGAGACACATTTCAGGAAAGCCTGGTAGAGGATAATGGCGGATAGACCTCCCTTGACGTATCATCGTAGGGAGACGACGGGCGACAGGTTTTATCTTTTTGTTTTTGATGTTTTGTGATAGAAGGATTATAGATGATATGTAAGGAAATGTTTTTGGACAACTTTCATATTTTGGAAACCTTATGTTTGAACTATTATGTTGATGAGTTGTTGAATGAATAGAAAGAAAAAAAAAGTTTCCTCTTGGTTTTATTTTATTAGCTCTTTCTTATGATTTGAAGATTTTTTGTATATTGAAATACGAAAGTTTTTATTTCCTACTGTTCGATCTCCGTTCATGTTTTGCACTTGCGAGCTAACCGGGTCGGATCGTAACACAATCGATATCTCCAATCCATCCTCATTCCCTGCTCAAATCCCTCTCAAACCCTCTGCCATTCAGTCCATTACCTGCAAGCGGCACTGAACCGTCCTATCTCGCAACTCCTTGCAAAAATTCAACTCAAATCATGTAGCCTCTACTCTATCTCAGGCTTCTATTATCATTATAAGAGGAAAAGCGAAGGAAGTCTTTGGTTATATTGCACGAGAAGTATTTTGTGCAGATCACACCTCTTTTGCCTTTGAGCCACTATCTCCTGTTCTTTCCTCCTTCAACTGAGCCTCCTCTCACACCGGCCTGCATAGCAACTCCACCTTTCAAGCATCTCCCAAACGCCTCTATCAATCCACTTAAATTGTTTGTCCCCGATAGACCTCCTACAAACTCACAACCGAATCAACCTACGGGCAAACCCCTAGCCCTGTCCTACCTTTATAAACCTCTTACAAGTCTCCAGCCAGACTCCATAACCACGCCGCAAATCAACCTTATCTGATTCCATAATCTGAATTGGAAGAATTATTCTTGTAATCTTTTAATAAATAACAACATAGCTCTCTAATTTCATTTATCTGAAATAAACAACAGAAATAATTATAGAATTCAAAACATCTATATACACATATGTATTAATTTCCCAAAAATCATATACGTTACTCAAGATCTATATAATCATACCATAACTATTATGCCTTGAGTATAAAAGAATAGTTAAAACAAAAAAGAAATAGAACTTGAGGAATATGGGTATATTTCACCCTCCTAATTCTCTACCCTAACATGTATAATGAGCTAAAAAGCAGAACATGTCACCAAAACTTACAATTTAATTCAAAGCACGGTAAAAGAGCAATATACATATTAGGGATTAAATCATAGCAGTAGTATTCATATGATCATTGAATCAGTGTAGAAATAGTAAAATTCACATGCAGCAGTAATAAAATTTATAAATAGTAAAACACTATAGTATGAAAGTCAGTAAAATAGTAAACTAGTATAAGTGTCAAATCTATAAAACAATCATCATCTATGTAATATTAATTAGTATAGAAATCGAATAAGGCATCAAATCAAAACATCAGTAAAAATTGTTGAAATCAAATCAATATAATAAAATCATATATGAATGTACACATACTATCTTGTTAGTATATATTAGTATTAAATGAAATATTCTGCATAACATGTGCTCAATGAATATATCATGCTTTTATATCAATAAATTAGTAACAATATTAAAAATAAATATGTATAGTAATATGAATAATACCCTAATAACATTCATTTAAGTAATCACACTAAACAACAAATAGTTTTGGTTATCATGATATTTTTCAATATTGGTGTTAGTATTAGTAAATTATTGACTCAGTAAATAGAGTCGTCACTCTTTACGCGTCAGCATAATAATCATCTCATTATAACTTCCAATCAGTATATCACGTAAATCAGTAGAGGATAACATCAAATTACAGTATTTAAAGGAAAGCTCATCTGCCCACCATTATGTACAAGTCAATAAGTCTTCAACTAATAGGTCAACTAGTCTTTACTTATCTTTTACACATATATTATTATCACAATATTATAACAGTAATAGAGACCAGCTATTACTCAATCACATATCTACATTCATTCTCACTGTATTATAGTAAATAAAACATAATTGAGTTTAATTTAGAAAGTACCAAAATATCATAATAGTGGACATTAAAAATTATACTAAGCACAAAATTTACATTTTTAGAATTTAATCAAATTAACACATAATGTATGAAATAATATTTTGAAGATTTGGTTGAACTAAATCACTATTAAAATAAATTTTTAAGTAGGCAAAAATTGCTGTTTTTTCAAAATCATCCGCTAAAAAGTCTTAAAAAAATACTCAAAACTTTCATAATCTCAATCTCTATTATATATAAAAAGTTACATGGTGAAAGTTTTATCAATACAAATTATTCTTGTTTTTCAGTAACGAAAATACAAATTTGATTTAAAAAATATCGAAAATATAAAATATTTGAAATAAAAAATATGGTAAAAGTTTCTTAGAGTGAGATGAGTAAAATTCTTTAAGCTTGACTAACGAAAATTGCTCTATGATCTCCAAATTTGAGATTTTCTTTTCTCTCATTTTTTCTGAAAATGCTTTCTATTGCCAAATGCATTAAGATATTTTAAATAATGCATATAAATCATGCATTAAGATATTTGGGTTTTAAGATAATATTAAATAATGCATTAAGATATTTTAATATAATATAATATAATTATTTAATATAAATATTTAATTTGATCAATTTTTCTATATAAAAATCATATAAATAATTTTGGGTTTTAAAAATTATAAAAAATATCCATAAAATATATTTTTTTTAAATATTGGTGAAATCAGTTCGCAAAACCTATCAGTTTTGAAATTCTCACTTGTACTGCTATGTGTTAATTTATTAAAAAAATTTATCGGTGCCCAAAAATTATGAAAAAATTCATGTAATTAAAGCACTATAATATAATGCTATGACAAAGACGGTTAGTGATTTGAACTTATATTGACTCTAGAAAAAAATTGATAGAATTAATATGCGGGTTATTACACCTCAACCTTACATGCATTAGATCCAATCAGCCAGCCTTGCCTCCTAGTGGAATTTTTGTTTTTTATAGGAGAGAAATTTTTTTTTTATAGAGAAATTTTTTTTTGCCTCTCCTAAAAAATTACTTTTGCCCCCCCTAAAAAATTATTTTGTCCTAAATTGTCCTAAAATGTCTATATATTTCTTCAAATTTAGTTTTAATATTTTCTTTCGTGTTTTTCATGACAATTTAATTACACTTTTTTTTATTTTTCTTGCTTAATTTTCTTAAATAACTTATATATATATTATTTTTAATATTTAATTATTTTTATATTGTAATTGCCCCCCCCCCCCCCTCAAAATTGAAGCTGGTTCCGCCCATGGTTCCTCCTCCTGTCCATCACCCTACCTCACATCCAAAAATCATATAAATCATTTTGGGTTTTAAAAATTATAAAAAATATCCATAAAATAATTTTAAAAAAAAATATTGGTGAAATCAGTTCACAAAACCTATCAGTTTTGAAATTCTCACTTGTACCGATATGTGTTAATTTATTAAAAAAATTTATCGATGCCCAAAAATTATGAAAAAATTCAGGTAATTAAAGCACTATAATATAATGTTATGACAAAGACGGTTTGTGATTTGAACTTATATTGACTCCAGAAAAAAATGATAGAATTAATATGCGGGTTATTACACCTCAACCTTACATGCATTAGATCCAATCGGCCAGCCTTGCCTCCTACTGTCCATCGAGCAATTATTAGGTACGGAGTGCGGACGGGAGAACCGTCCGCACACTAGTATAAAACCGCGCTCGGTACCGTTCGGTACCACTCGGTACCGCTTGATACCCTGTGTCTGTGCGGGCAGTTCTCACCCCGTCCGCACTCCGTACCTAATAAAATTTCATGTCCATCACCCTACCTCACATCTAAGCCAAACCCATACACAGCCTCCTCCGATCTCACCTCTACCTAACTTCGGGCCAATCGTTTAGAAGCTCTAGTCACCCACCGAAGGCCGCCCCATCCACCTGCTATGCCCGCCTTTCCTAGAACTAAGCACAACTTTAGGCTTTCTACTCGATCCCTTGTCTCCAATTGAGCATAATCAATCGGCCCACCTCTACATCACTTGACCGATCTGCTATATATATATATATATATATATATATATATATATATATAAATATATATATATATATATATATATATTTATACACACACACCCAAAGAAGATAAGGAAAAGTGATAAGAAAGGAAGGAAGAAAAAAAAGTTTCTGATGCATTTTGTACATTTTCCTCATTTTTTGTGCCCTCATCACAGACTTCATCATCACCTTGCAAAGGTATAATGTTCTCCAAACATAAAAACCCAAAATCCTGCATTCGAAGTTCGTGGCGCACTGGGGGATTCCCTATACATGCTCTCGTAGCACAATTGGAGGGAGTACGGTGCGACACTTGCGACCAGGTGGGTAGGCCTTGTACATGCTCTTCCTAGCGTAGGACGAACAACTTTAAGTACTTGTACGCGGCTCAGTGCCTACAGGGAAAAATTGCGCTTTTCAAATAGGTACCTCAAAAACTCATACACACTATTCATAGTGCGGTGGGGGTTGAAGAATCACAACCATGGTGTCGCCTAACAAATATCATACACGCTCTTCATAGTATGGTGGGAAGGTCTGACTCTTCGAATTTCCCTTAAATAGAGGAGACACTGAGGTGCTACCAAAATTTTCAATGAATAAAGAACCTTACTTGAATAAAATTGATAGGATATTTGAATATAAACAAGACCACGGGGAATTGAGTTTAAACAGCAGGGGACCAGACCTTAAGCTAATAAATATGCTACTTAAACTACAAACACTAAGCAATAAATTTAAACTATTCAATTGAATATCAATGAACATGTATAAGATGAATGGCAAGTAAAGTCTCAGCGCATGTCATAAATTATTCGTGAACTATGAAATTTAAAAAAAAAAAAAATTGTCATATTCAATCAACCAATTCACAAGTAATAATCTAGAATTTGTAGTGAGTACGAGTTCTCATGAGTATATGTAGGAGACTTGTAATGAGCCGAATGATTTGCTTAAAGGTATGGACATAAATTTATGATGCCTATGACAACCTGCTTATGCACATTTAAATGATAGTTGCCAATACATTTGAGCAGTGTCAAATGTTTCAAAATGCCCTCACACATATATTGCAATATATATAAACGCAAATGTAAAAGTACACATGCAAGCATCTTAGTATATATACAAAAATGTAAATATACATGCAAGTATGCAAGCATAATATAAGAAAAAACATATGTTGTTATATACCCATATTGGTCTCGGCAAGCATGTTGTATTTACATACGTGACAATTGAGGTTGTTGTGCAGGTCAAGAAATGAACTTAAGTTTGAACTACATCCTTTTATGCTGATAGATAAGAGTTGACATAGCTCTGGCTATCAAATAAATATATGGTTGTGGTGCCGACCCAGATATTTATTTTATACATTTATATTACTCCTTCGAGGCCTATTACAAAGTAAATTCATTGATGAAGGCATAAAGCTTACTACGAACTTGATCCTCTATCAGCAATTAGAAAAAGTTGATAAGGTTAAATAAATAATTATAAAGATGCCCCCTAAATACCTGTATGGGCCCCAACGAGTGTGTTGCATTTACATACTTGACATTTTAAGGATGTTGCATGGGTAAAAAATAAACTTAAGTTCAAGCTTGATCCTTTAATGTGGATAGATATGAGTCAACATGGTTCAAACTATCAAACAAATATATAGTTGTGGTGCTGATTGGGATATTTATTTTATACATTAATATTATGCCTCCAAAGTCCATAATAAGAAAATCCACTAGTAAAGACATTAAGCATACTACGAACACGATCATCTGTTAGCAATTAAACACAGTCAATAAGGTTCAACATATAATTATAAAAATGCCCCATAAATACCCGCATGGGTCCCAACGAGTATGTTGTACATAAGCGACGTCTTAGGATGCTACATGGGTCAAACAATAAACCTAAGTTCAAGCCCGATCCTCTACGCGAGCAAAATAGGAGTCGTCACGGCTCGAGCTATAAAATAAATATATTATCACGGTGTCGCCCAAGACAGTTATTTTATAAGTTCATATTAGACCTTCAAAGTCTATAAGAAGAAAAAATTCACTAATAAAGGTCTGAAGCCCACAACGAGCCCGATCCTGTGTCGGTAACTAATATAGTCGACAAGGTTCAACCAAATAAAAGTGCCCATGAATACCCCGATGATGGCCATGTTGAATGTTTAGATCACCGAAGAAGACTCTACACTTTTAAATACCTTCAAATGCTTATGAAATACAAATGATTCCAAATGACTACAATAACACCTCGATAAAGATCATGTTGAATGTTTATCTCAACTAGAGGGGACCACAAACACTTAAATGTCCAAAAAAAATTCAAAATTCAAAATACCAAAAACTATCAAAATTCAAAATTCAACAATTATGACCGTGACGCTCTGACCTAGTGGCTTGGTCGAACGACTCCAATATATTATTATAACGGTCATAGCCGGTATGTTCCCTAATGGCATCAAATCATTGAGATATGAATTGATAGAATATAATCGATAGGGCGCAAAGACCTTTATTAGCTAAGGTGGATTCATATTTGTCTCCTTATACAAATATTTATCTTTGGTATACAAAGTTTCCTTGGACGAAGCAACCCATGGCTGCTGACAAGGATCCTCTAACTAATAAACCATGGATCATGATGGCCAGGGATGATAGAACCATGAGATCTTGATCGGGCTCATCATCATTCCCCCACCATGTTCTTTAAGTGAAAGGTGATGAATTTTTTATTTTAAATATTTAAATTTCAACAATTAAACCCATACTACTACTATAAGCCATATACATATTACATATCTAATTGATGACTAGCCTTAATCGAAAGTTCTCTCGTTATTGGGAGGGGTAATTAACTATATGAGCTTGCACCTATAGGAAAATAGAACTCATATCTAAAGTCCTCGCAAAATGAGGGAAAAATATCTGGGTAGTGTCTTATTTCAAACTCAATTTGCCTTCTGAAAATTTGTCTCGAAACTTAATTCATTAAAACTCTCAAGAAAGCAAATGAGGTCGCGTCATGAATTTTCAGAGCCCACATTCAAGTATGAGTTTAAAACCCTGGGTTCAAAAATATAAGATGAGAATCTTGGATTCAAAAACATAATGTTTGAACTAGATCCAAATTTGACTTAAATTTGAGCTTTATTTGGGACAACTTATGGCTTATTAAAGCAGCTTTCTCGTATTAATGTTTATACTAAAAACTTTCTTTAAGAAGCAATAAAAAAGTCGTCCCAAACAAAGTCTTAGTTCCAACAAAGTTCCTCTTATGAGAATAACTTAATACACCTAGAATGTTGATTGCATGTAGAAAATGATTTAAGAAAATCTTTTGAAAAAGAAAAATATTTCATCCTTGTTAAAATCATTGCTTTGATTAAAATATAATGAGAAGAAAATCATTGAATCTCCTATTGCATATGCAATCCTTCAGATTAAAAGAAAAAAAAAATCTCGCTAAAGAAAAGATTTTCATATATTCAAATATCTAAATATGATTGTACCATAGCTTTCTAATATGGGGCTTATATTTTTAATTTTACCAACTAAATCAAAATGTTTAAGGCTTCAATTGAGATAGCTTTCTTACTATTTTTTAAAATGACTTTATAGCCCAAAAATTTCTATTTCAAGAAATTTTTATACTAATAATTTGCTTTAAAAAGGAATAAAAAAAGCTATCCCAAACAAAGTCTAAGGCTTCGCTTGGGGCGGCTTTTTTACTGCTTCTTAAAACATCTTTCTAGTACAAAATTTAAATTTATTGTACTAGAAAGCTGCTTTAAGAAACAGTGAGAAAGCCGTCCCAAACCAAGCCTAAGTTGCTTGCTTGGTTTGAAAGTTATTCATGTAAATGTTTGACAGAATATTTCACAGATGTCTTTCAATGAGTCATTATATACAATTAGTGCACCACACTCGATCATTGAAAACTTTTGGTAAGTCCACTAGGGTTGTTGGGACACCTAAAGACAAGTTTACATATTAGGCTTCGTTTGGGACGATTTTCTTATTGCTTCTTAAACCAACTTTATAGTATAAGAAACAGTAGAAAAACCGTCCCAAACGAAGCCTTTGTATCATAATATTCACAATAACATTGATGCTGAAAGGCCCCTTTCAAAAGGCATTGCATCCCAAGCCTAAAATAGAAAGCAGAAAACCAAGAATTATTATTTTTAGTACAAAAGCACCAATCTGCAGTAAACACTTTCAGGCAAAAATGGCAACCTCCTCCATAAAAATGTTATATATACACACATTTTACCAAATCAATACAATTATGAAGTGCTAATCTGAGCAATTATCCATATGGGTTTAACAAAAATAATGTTCAGGAGCCATACTTGTCGAGGTCATAGAATTCGATGTTCTTATATTTCTGTGATATGATTTCTGCTTGAACTTTCCTTGCTGTATCGGTTGCACAGCCAACAAGGATAAGCACAGATGTTCCAGCAAATCCACGAAAAGCAGTCAGGTGAGTAATTTGTTCAACTGCAGCAGGACCAGAAGCAAGGATTGCTAGGAATGCAGAACCCAATATGGATATACGACTTAGAACCTGTAAAAAGAACAATTCATGGAAGATAAGCTTTGGAATAGGAGGTTATGGGATAACTGAGTACACCTGAATGCCAACACAAAGAAACGAGTCCACCGAAGCATTCTATTTGCAGAAGCAGAAAAAAATTGGGAGAGGATAAACTAATCAAAATTTTATGTCATGATAGATTTTAACATCTTTGAATTTTCTATAAGATGAATAAAATATAAGAGTCCATTGATTATTCATATATTGTGTTCATCTCAATGTAAATATTAGAGTTTTAAAATGATCAAATTTTGATCATAATATCATGATGCAGTTTTTCTATTCTCCAAAATGCAACTTGTTTGTGACTTTTCACAAATGGGGAACATATGTAAATTTTATTTTTTTATAACTTTCTGAACTAAGCAGATGGCTGAAAATGATCCGAAGCAGCTAAAAATCTTCTTCCTCCACAAAATTCTCTTCTTGTGGCTTTTTCCAATTGGGTCAAAACAGGTCAATCCAGATGCTGGACCTGGATATATCACAGATGATGGGTGGTTGGCCAGCCTAGTGCGGCTTAAAGGGGAGATCGGTTGGGAGTAGTTGAGTTGACAATTTTGGGAGCAGGGGTTAGAGGGGACGGCTATGCTGGCGAGGAAGCTAGGAAAGAGAGAGGACCTTGGTAAACTTGTGCGTGAGAGGGGATGGTCAACTGTTGGGCAACAATCTGGGAGGATCAACGATGATAGGAGTAAGCTAGCAAAGGGGTGGGCTGGGAGCTCCGACGACCAGGCGATCCGAAGGTTGAGCGGTTGTGTGCATGGGTAAGGGAGAAGAGGAGCTTGTGGATTCAACTCTATGCGGATTCGCGTGAGAAACTTGGGGAGATGAGAGCTGGGGATTGTATAGGTCTCCTTTCTTTGTTATCTGTTTTCGTTTTATGTGTCAGATGAGGTGAGGTGGGGCCCAATACATTCAATAATTATCTCTTTCCTAGGATTTTCTATCCAAAAATATTTTGGGAAGACAAAATTTCAAATTTTAAATGGGATGTGAGAGAGAGAGAGCTTATCTTTATAATATTATATAATAAAAATTATAAATAAAAATGTTAACAAGTAATTATTTAAAAATTAAATTATATGATATATAAAGAATAATCCACTCAAACTCTCGACAATCCAATCGTGATTGCAAAGATGGTTTTGCGAAACTTTCCAATGAAAAAAATTCTCCTAGGTGAAAATCTCATGCAAATGAGACTTTGCGTGCATAGAACTACGTGAAAAACTCGGCAAATCATTATTGCGTTCGTCACATGCATCCCGACGGACACGATGCAAGTCATGAAATTTAATTCCAACATGACAAAGAATTGGGGCGCCCAGGAGTGATGCAAACTATCATCACTCACAGTCGCGAGGGGAAAAAAAAAGGCAAATTGAACTCTTTCAATGCTCTCGAGCCAACTAATGGTCACGATCGATAAAGGACTATCCTACAGAGCATAGGGATAATTCTGAGGATGTGTGAAAAAATTAGGTTAACAATCACCATGGGAGATAGTCGATTATCAAAATACATAGAGAACTATTAATGTAGATAGCACTCTTAATCACACTTTTTTTTTAATTCTACTTTTAATGAAAAGAAGTGTATTGATTCCTATTTTTAAGAATAAAGATGATGCACAAGAGTATGCGAATTATAAAGGAATTAAGTTATTGTGTCATACTTTAAAACTTTGGGATAGAGTTATTGAGAATAGGTTACGACATGATACTAATGTTCATGCCTAGGATTCTCTACCATAAGAAACCCTAGATTTCCTAAGGAGAGAGCTCTAGGGTAAGTCCTTAATCAACTTATTCCTCTCAACAAACACAAATAAAATTTTTAAAATATTAAGTGTGTCCCACACATCCTTAGTCTCCCACCACAATAAGTGGAAACGTTGGATCACCTCACCCAAGGCTACATTAGGCAAGTTTATGGATAAATTAAGATAGTCTCAAACCCAAATACCTATAATAAAGAGTAATATAGTGGCTTTCAAAACTTAAAAAAATTGCATTCAAATAAGAATCATAAGATAAATATTGCATATCATTTGAGCTATCATATTTTGACATAGTTGCGTTTTTTTCCATTTTAACTTCCTTTCTAGTTTGGGGCTTTTCATTATGATAATTAGTAGCAAGTAGAAAAATGAATATTTCTGGTTATGAGTGCTATCAGCTTAACATCTATGGAATGTGGCATTATTTCTAAAATTTTTAATAAGAATCCCGCCTACTAAAGTATCAAATACAAAAGAAGGATAAGGGCAAGAATCAAGTCAAACATTTGGAAATATAAATTAGGAGATATAAGGATGATCAGTATATACTACTATTTAACATGAATTTACTTAACAATTAATAAAAGAATTAGAATCTGGATTCTTTATGAATGAAGATCATTCTATTAACTTAAGTGCTAGAGTTAAAAAATATTCTAAAAGAGTGGAAAAGGAATCGCAACACAATGGTAACGAATTACAATGATAACAATGAAAGAAAAGCTAGTTTTGTATGAGTTAAAATCTTGTGAAAAAAATGGATATCCCAAATATTTCATACTCAAAAAGGTGCCTCTCCTGTTTGCTTCGAGCTTTACATGATAAAGTTAATATTCACAAAATCATGAAGACTAACTTTCAAGAAATGAGAAGGAATGTGTTTGGACGGCTAAAAGCATTCCACTTCATTATGAAGAAAGTATGAATGAAAGTACTCACAGTTTTAAGGAATGCAGCCGTGCTTTTTCCTGGTCGAACAAGCGGGATTGAAGCACCTTGCCGTTTTAACTGTTCACTCACATCGTCGGGATCTAGTTGTAGAAAGGTATAATAATAGTTGAAGAAAGCTATCAACAATATATTTGTTGGAAGATATAAAGCCCCTGTAAAAAGCAAAAAAGTAAGGATCAAAATTCATCTGATAATTATTTTCCTTGAAAGTGTCATTAAAATCTAAATTGGCATGTTCTGAATTGCCCTAAGACGGATTTTGACAAAAGCAAACATGATCTTAGTATGCATTTTCCAACAACTAGTGAATGTCTAAAATTTAATATAGCATTCATAAACGTTGAGAACGCCATCAGGAAGAAGTGTGAAAAGAAAACATCAGAGAACACAAGCCAGTGACAAACCAAGTGAATAAAAGTCTTTGATTATGCGATTTCCAGCTAATTCTACGCCTCACCTCCAGGATTTAGTGCAAGTGCAGCCTTTTTAAGAGCATCTAAACCAGTGAAGCGTGCCAGAGTAGCAGGCAATGCTAATGAAGATGTGGAAAATATGATAGGCATCACACCAGAACTATTCACCTGCAAGAAAATTGAAAAACTATGAGAATGGTAACTATACTTCTCGAGATGCAGAAGACAACATAGAGATAAATTCAAAAGAACAGAAAATATAGAAAAAAATTCGATACAGGGAGCAAATTGAAATTCAGTCTCTAAATGAAGTATAACAGACTCTGTCAACAGATAGTCCGCATTCTAATCATTTTTATTAGATAAGTAGTTATCTTTGTTGTCACACAAGTCGTAGAGATGCACTTATAAAGTAAATACTATATAACATACTGGAGATGCTAGACAATTAACATGATGAATAATTAAGTAGCTGTAAGACTATTAATACTAAAGAAAAATAAGATTGTCAAAAGAAAAATTAAAATCTAACTTTCCTCAAAAGACTCAGTCAATGCCCTGCCAACCCACAAAACCTCACACACGGACCTCCTCCACTTTCTTTTCCACATCCAGGAGCCTCTTTCTCATCCTGCAATTAAATTATGAAACTACGAGATGCTGTATTCGGTGGAATTGGAAGGATTGCATATATTTGAGGGGTGATGATTCAATAAATGGAACATTATGTGCAGATTAAGCAGATAACATTTCCATTTGGTATCTTGCAAAATGCTTCTATTCACTACAAAGTTCATTTCACATGAAAACTAGTGAAATGATAGAAACATACAGAACAATAAGAGGAGATTTAAGGTGGTCATTTCATTAAATTCTGTATGACAAGAAAAATCAAAATAATGCCTTAAATTTGAAGAACTACATCATCAATGCAGAATATTTGCAAAAGTTTTTATCTAAATCGCAAGTAATTAGCTAAATGAGAAATGACTGATGACGTGAATAACCAAAACAAAGAGAAAAATATTTATGTAAACCTTAAAAGGTAGGTATGCAGCTTTTTGAAGGCCCCCACTCCTGCTGCTGTATCTTGAAGCATAATTAAGCGGTATTTTTCTCTCCGCTTCCTAAAGTCCAGTGTTAGATACTTTAGAAAATGAAAATAGAGAAGAAATAATAATAATAATAATAATAATACCTGCACATACACAATACCAAGAACTAATATGAGGAATGAGATGACAATGGTAGTCAATCCAATGTAATTTCCATCTTGAAATGCCTGGGAGACCGTTCTTCCAAATGAAGCAGGCAAGTACGATATAATGCTTGTAAATATCAAAAGTGATGTTCCATTTCCAAGTTTTAGGTCAGATATCTTTTCTCCAATATATGTAGTCAAGACTGATCCAACTGTCAGCAAGGTTACTGACGATAACACCCACTCTGTGCTGAAATCATTGACATAGGGACGTAGGTAAAGGACTTGACCAATAGCCTTGCAACCAAACGAGCATGATATCAACAGACTGAAAGGTGACAAGTAGTAACAAATTCATACTAAAAGTTATAAGAACTAATGAAATTCTTTTTTTTTTTTTTACTAAGTAAGAAGGCTGGTCAAAGAACACTCTGACAATAGTAGTAGGCTCTGAAGCTGTAATTTATGATGCTAACAGCAACTTAATAATTATCATAACAAATACTAGTATCAGATTTTCAAAGTACTAATAAACATGAAAGAAAACTTTCAACCGATAATAAATCAGTAACATGCAAAATTTATCATCCAAAATATTTCCTTATTTTTCTCCAAATTCTGAATGTTCAATTTATCTTCTACAAAAATTCATTGAATAAAGTAATTGGTACCACGATCTATGTAACTGAAATTTTGATGGCATAGAAGACAGCCAAAGCATCCAGACAAAGTTTAGGCTTTAATGTGAAGCCAAATGATTTCATGATGGATTGATTTAGGATGATCAAATGGAGAAGGTAAACGTGGGGAAGTACTGAAATTCCTCCAAATTCATGTGAATTCCCTCCCTATCAATGCAGTGAAGATCTAGTTGGCCCAGGAATTTACAAAAATAGAACTGAAATTTCTCTGGCGTGAAAGAAAATCTGAGCAACCAGACAAAGTTTAGGCTTAAATGAGAGCCTAATGTATTCAGGATGGATTGACTCAGGCCAAGTTCATTATCATTCCATGTCAAATTGATAAAAGTTTTACAGTGGAGCCCCATTTTATTAAATTTGGTAATTGGTATCACGAAATAGAGGAAACCCTCAATTTAACACTTAAAAATCATGCCAAAAGTGAGTTAAACCTTTTGTTAGCCCAGCTGTTTGTTTATAACATAATGGTTATCAATTTTATTACACCAGAAATACCTTCAATATTTCCCCATCTTTTGGAGAATGAGAATTCTCACCATCTCTTATGAAGACAAAGGGAATGGAAGGAGGTCAAATGAAGAAGTAAATATCGAAGTACTTAAAGTTTCTCAGTTTTCATGTGAATTGCCTCCATATCTATGCAGTACAGATAAAGATGGCTCAAGAATCCTCAAATATGGAACCAAAAATTTGCTGGCATAGAAGACAACCTGAGCATCCACAGTGTAGGTTTAAATGTGAAGCCTATTATTTTCAGGATTAATTTACTCAGGCCAAGTTCATTATTATACCATGTCAAACAAATATACATTTTAGAGTGGAGCAGCATTTAATTAAATTTGCTGTTATGAAGTAGATGAAACTCTCAAATTGTCTTCAAAAATTCATGCCAAAAGTAAATTAAAACTTTTGTAGGCCTAGCAATTAGTTTCTACTATGATGTTTGTCAATTTTATTACACCAGAAATTCTCCCAATATTTCCCCATCTTTAGAGGATTAGGGCCCAGACATATTTAAATAGACTTATATGAAGCCCAATCCAGTACACGTCACAGGCCAACACATGGTAGGGAGCCTTAATATTATAATTGTAGTGCTCAAAGTAATTCTATATGTCCTAGGAGTACAAGTAGGGACATGTGCTAAGGAGGAAGATAAATGGAAGTCTTCCTCAAATAATCTAATAAGTTATGCACGGGGATGCCTCATTCAATTTCTAAGGGAGACACGTTACAAATATTTGTATGAAGCCATTAATTGGCCTACAATATGGCACATATTGACACCATACTCATCGAACCACACAGTATAATAAATGTGTTGTTTAAATCCATTGTAATATACTAACTACAGATTTGGTTATATATGAAAAGAACCCATCCATATATTAAAAAAAAAAAAAAAAACCCATTCATATAGTTTTAATTTTTTGCAGAAAAAACAAGCCATATTTTTGTAAATTTTCTTCTCAAATTAGTAATTTCAATAATCTTCATTCAGACAAAAAAATGTACCAAAATTTGGATCCCTAAAGCTATACTTGGCAAGCTTATCAAAGCAATATATATATATATATATATATATAAGCCATCCATATGGGAAAAAGTTTATAAAGAACATTAGGTCCTGTCAACGGAAATTTAAATTAAATAGCCAAGATGAGATTAGCTTTACAAGCATAAAGAAGCATAAGGTATTAAATTAGTTGGTAAAATGGAAAAATAAAAGTAAAAAACCATGAACATATACAGCAAATACGACATTTCCTAGCCTAGACTTCAACGCTTCTTACCTGCACCACAGCAAACCCAACTGATGCATAGCGTGTGTATTGAAGGACCTTCTTCCTGCCGGCTTCCCCCTCCCTCTTTTGAAGATCTTGCAACTTGGGGAAAATCTGGGTAAGAAGCTGAAATACAATCTGTGCATTGATAAAAGGAACAATGCCAAGCGAACAGATTCCCAACCGACCAATGCCACCACCGGAAAGTGAATCTAAGGTGCTCAAAAAACTGTTCTGATCCAAATTACCAACAAAGGCTTCTTGGTTGATTCCACCTATTGGTATATATATTCCAAGTCGAGACAAAGCTAAGTATCCTAAGAGCTTCAGGAACTTCCCAGGGAGGGGGCCTTTAAAAAAGTCACCAAGATCAATAGAACTGTCTTCAATTGCAGCTGCCAATGTAAAAAGAAACTGCGATGCATTTAAAATTATTAAATGAGTATAAGATTCTTAAACTAATGCATCTGATTTATAACAGGGTTTTGGACGTTTAAAAATCAAGGTATTGTTGTAACTGACCAATTTGAAACCTAGAAAACAACATAACATTCTTTTGGCCTATATTATGGTCGCTGAAAATCGTACGCAAAAAAGAAAATGAACCAACGTGAAAATTAATAGAAATTGCTTTGTTGTAACAAAAGTAATTAAAAAAAATCCAAAAAGTTGATAGTTTTTAATGCGAAGCAGATGGACGAAGGTTTTTCTATGCAAAAGATAACTCAAAAAGCTGTCTTCTCTCATTACTACAAGCAATGGACGTAAAGTGCCGAGTTGTAGATGACAATGTACGTCAATAGAAGGATAAGATTACCGAGTCAATAGCCTGCAGGACCAAGAATTAACATGCTAGTCCCAAGCACATTGATTTGAAGTTACACATGATATAAAAGTGGTTACTATAGAGCATATTTGCCTTGTGCAGGTTAACAAAAAAGGATAAATGTAAGAAAAGAATACATTCAAAGCAATTCTTTAGTAAATTTTCTTTTTTATTTATATTCACTTTCATCATCTTGATATACAATTAGTTAGGGTTAGCTTGATTTTAGTCCAGATTAGAATATTGTATCTTGTAATATATTCATTCGAAACACTATCATTGCCAGGTCCCAAGTCCTGGATGAGAAAAGTGGAGGGTTGCGTTACGTAATCGACAACCAGCGTAAAACTTATCGAAAAAATCATGACACGAATCATTTAAAAAATTGTGTTAAAACTAGGGAGTCCCCTGGAAACGACGCGTTGTATGGCCTGAATACAGTGACAAGTGTGCAAGGGCCGCTGCACTGGCGCCGGGTGCAGTGTTAAATAGGTAAGGGTTCCCACATCAAGGACGGATGTGGGCAAAGAAGCTAGTCCATGAAACTAAAATTATAATAGGAACTTAAAATATAGGCTTCCTTACAGGAAAATTAATGGAATTAATATATTTTATGATTCATAGAAAGATAAATATTATGTGCATTCAGGAAACTAAATGGGTTGAAGAGAAAGCTAAGGAAATTAATAGTTTAGGATATAAACTATAGTATTCGAGTAGGAGTCGTACTAGAAATGGTGAAGGTGTAATTATAGTTAAGAGTTTGAAGGATAATGTTATAAAAATTAACAGAATTGGAGATAGAATTATAACTTTAAAGATTGTTGTTGATGCTAAGATTATTAATATTATAACTGCTTATGCTCCTCAAGTAGGTTTGGATATGAGTTCAAAATTAAAATTTTAGAATGACTTAAAAGAATTAATATAAAATATATCTCTTGAAGAAAGAGTTTTTATTGGAGAAGATTTAAATGGACATGTTGGTAGAGAGGTAGATGATTTAAAAGTATCCATGATGGCCATGGATTTGGAACGACAAATGAAGGTGATAAGACTATATTAGATTTTTCTTTAGCTTATGATTTTTTAATAGCTAAAACCTTATTTAAGAAAAGAGATGAGCATCTTATCACTAATAAAAATGGATATAGTAAAACACAAATTGATTATTTTCTTATAAAAATTAGATTGTTTAGATTGCAAAGATTGTAAAGTTATTCCGAGTGAAAATTTATGTACCCAACATCAATTATTAATTTTGGACATTAAGATAAAGGGACAAAAAATAAAAAATAAAATAAAATGATTTTTTAGGATTAGATGAGGGCATTTAAAGAATATTAAAAAAAGTATTTTTGAGAGTAAGATTTTATCTGTGCATGAGGATGTCAATATTATGTGGAAAAAAGTGGCTTGTGATATTAAGAATATTGCAAAAGATGTGCTTGGAGTTTCGAAAGGAAAAACTCATAATAGTAAAAATAGTTTGTGGTGGAATTCAAATGTGCAAGATAAGATAAAAAATAAGAAGATTTACTACAAAATTGGTTTAAATATAAAAATTATGCTAATTGAGAAAGCTATAAAGATGCTCGTAAGGAAGCTAAGAAAGCTATTTGCAATGCAAAGAGCTTAGCTTTTAATGATTTATATAATAGATTAGATACTAAGGAGGGAGAAAAATATATGTATAAGTTAGCCAAACAAAGAGATAGAAGTAGTAAGGATTTAGTTCAAGTAAAGTGTATTAAGGATGAAGATCAATAAGTACTTTTCTTAAAAGATGATATTCAACAAAGATGGATGAGACATTTTGCTAAATTTTTTAATGAAGAATGTGAAAATACGATTGACTTTAGTGATTTTATCACCCTAAATAAAAATAAAGATTTTTGTTTTTATCGGCGTATAAGTAAAACCGAAGTTAGAGAGGCTTCAAAGAAAATCAAGTGTGGAAAAGCTGGACCTGTTGATATTCCAATAGAGATGTGGAAATGCTTAGGAGATGAAGGAATTTCTTGGCTTACTAAACTTTTTAATATTGTTTTGAAGACTAAAAAGATGTCAGATCAGTGGAGAATGAGTGTGTTAATTCCTCTTTTTAAAAATAAAGGTGATGCACAGGTGTGTGCGAATTATAGATGAATTAAGTTAATGTGTCATACTTTAAAACTATGGGAGTGAGTTATGGAGCGTAGGTTGCGGCGTGATACTAATGTTTCTCAAAATCAATTTGGATTCATGCCGGGTAGGTCTACTATGGAAGCCATACATTTATTGAGAGGTTTGATGGAGAAATATAGAGAGAATAAGGAGGATCTACATATGATATTTATTTATTTAGAGAAAGCATATGATAAAGTTCCAAGAGAAGTGCTATGGAGAGTTCTTGAAAAGAAAGGAGTTAATAATGCTTATATTCAAATCATTAAAGATATATATGCAGGAGCTATTACTTGTGTTCAAACACAAGGTGGTTTGACCAAGTATTTTCCTATTTCGGTTGGATTACATCAAGGATCAGCCTTAAGTCCATATCTTTTTGCTTTAGTCATCGATGTTCTCACTAGACATTTGCAAGAGGATATACCTTGGTGTATGCTTTTTGCTGATGATATTCTTCTTGTTGATAAGACTAGAGAGGGAGTTGAAGGTAAACTTGAATTATGGAGGTCAACTTTAGAGTCTAAAGGTTTTCGCTTGAGTAGATCTAAAACTGAATATATGGAGTGTAATTTTAATAGCAATAGACCTAGTGAGGGGATTGTGACTTTGGACAATCAAGTCATTAATAAGAGTACACGTTTTAGATATCTTGGATCTATTGTTCAGAGTGATTGTGAAATTGATGGGGATATTATCAGCAGAATTCAAGTTGTATGATTGAAGTGGAGGAATGCATTGGGCTTATTGTGCGATAGAAAAGTACCCCTCAAACTTAAGGGAAAATTCTATAAGATGGAGGTGAGACCTGCAATGCTTTATGGTGCCGAATGTTGGCCATTAAAAGAGATGCATAATACTAAGTTAAGTGTTGCATAGATGAGGATGCTTAGGTGGATGAGTGGCTTGACCCTTAGAGATAGGATACGAAATGAGCATATACGTGAAAAGGTTGGAGTAGCTCTAGTGAAAGATAAAATTTGAGAGAGTCGCCTTAGATGGTTTGGTCACATTAAACGAAGGCCTCCCGATGACCCGGTTAGGAAAGTTGAGGTATTAGATATGACTTATGTTAAGAAAGGTAGAGGTAGACCTAAAAATTGGTTAGAAAATATTAGAAATGATCTTTCTTTATTAGATTTAAATGAGAATTTGACTTTTAACCGGACACAATGGCGAAAAAGGATTCATGTAGCCGACCCCACATAGTGGGACAAAGGCTTGATGTTGTTTTTGTTGTTGTAATATATTCATTCGGAACAATGGAAAATATTCATTAATCAAAATATGAAATGGTATCAAAGAAGTAGCAGATCTCTCCACAACTAGGTTTAGACCTCTTCCTCCTATTCCCTGCAAAGTCTCCAAATGCATCAACCTGTAGTTGCATATCACTTAACTTGCATGCGCAAATACTACTCAACACCTTCCAACTGATAGAGTCCTCCTCCTAGCACATCTCCTCCTACTCGGCATCTCATGTTGCCTCCCTCCTCCATTGCAACTCCTCTCAACATATATTCACTTTGCTTCGCCCTTCCTATATCATCCCATGGCCTCCCATGCAGCTTCAAAAGTAGCCAAATCTCCACCCATCATACACAATACTCATGAAACCAACCGTCCCTACATCTCCATCAAACTCTCCTCCCACAATCTCATCAAACTAACCTACACAAAATATCTATCATGGAAGCTCAAATTTCATATCATTCTCTTTGGATATGAACTTGAAGGATATATTGATGCTACCATCCTACAAATCCACCACTATAACCACTAATGGCACGACATCTCCCAAACCTGCATACAACGGGTGGATCTCTCAAAATAAACTCATTGTTAGTGCTCTTAATGAACCTCTCTATTCCCCACATCCCTCTTCTCATCAACGCCACCAAACCCATGAAGCCTAAAATATCCTAGCCAATATCTACGCCAAACCCACCAAGGGACGCATTAAATAGATCAAAGATTAACTCAAGAATATCACTAAAGGATCTCAAACCACCACCAAGTTCATCGACCTTATCTGAACTCAATCGGGTTAACCCGATTATTATTCTCAGCAAGTCTATGGGTGAAAAAGACAGCATAGAGATCAATATTGATGGTGTTAGTGATGACTATAAGCCCATCATTAATGGAGTTAATGCTCATGAAACTCCTATCACCTTTTATAAGCTCCATGAAAAATTACTCAACCATGGAAGTATTCTTCTGAACAAACAACCTCCTCCGCTATCACTGTTTGTTATGACCAACCCAACAACCTCCTGGAACAAGCAATGGCGTATGCCAGAATAAACAAACACATTCCATCTCAGGCCCTATGCAACCCTTAACTCTAATTATAACACACCTTCCTATCCCTATCTTGGCTATTTTAAAGTAGATGACATTTATAGTCAAGCGATGCCCGATTTTGTACTGGGTTCCCCCCAACCAATCATGGACTTCCACTTACCAGTGCCTTGCTCTCAAGAGTCTCACCCATCTACCCCGTGGTAGCTATACACCCACCATGGTCCCAATAAAGCTTCGATCATTCCCACAAGGCCTATTGAGAATATTGTTTATCATCACAACATCAATGAATTGAGCATGCTTCATAGTCTGTATGATGCCCTAATTACATTATGATTGTAGATGCACTGGTTTACCCATAAACCACACTGGTTCCACCTCTTTACCATCTAGCTCTCATAATATTTTCTTGATAATAACCTTTCTATTCCTAGCATGAAAAGAACCTTATTTTCATATATCAATTTTGTAAATCTTAATCATGCATTTATTAAATTCTTTCCCACTTTTCATTTTAAGGATCTACACACAAGGGCTAACCTTTTGATGAAAGCAAACTAAACATAGCGTGTATGAATGGCCACTCCCGTCATTGTAATTTGTGCTAAAACAATAAAGCTATAAATTAACAATATAACCTCCATTATTAAATATTTTTAGCCACTAGAAATGTTGTTCCCATATATGCGAACCTTATTCATGCAATCTTATGATGGTTTAAATATTATGTCATTTCTATCAATCATTATACAAAATATATCTAGTACTGTTCATTTAAACAAAAAAAAAAAATCATAGTTGTAATGTCCTCAATAGCTTCAAAACATTAGTGTTAAAACACTTAAATCGCAAAAACATCCCTTTATAATCGAACAATAGTGGCAAGTATCAAGCTCTTATAACATTTCTCTCCACAAATGGCATTTCTTTCATCATTAGCTAGTCTACCAACACACACACCTATTCATAATGAATACTCTGAAATACTTCATCATCATGTAGTTGAAGTAGGTAGCTCTTTCTCATGTGACCATTCCACTCTCCTACTAGACTCATGTATTTGCCACGGAAGTCTACCTTAGAAACCGACTTCCGACCCCCATGCTCTACATCTCTTCTACATATGAACAGCTATTTGGCTCCCAACCAACTATTCCAAGCTTTCTATGTTCAGCAGCCTCAGCTAGCCGTAGCATCATCCATACAACACAAACAAACTTGGCTCTCACTCCAAACCAAGTTTCTTTCTACGCTACTCCCCCACTCAAAGTGCCTCTCTCTCCCAAAACCATCATATGCAAAATATTTTTTATCATGTGTAGAATGTTGAGTCTATTTTTCTTTTGATCTCTCTCCTTGACTTATGGAACCTTTAAAGAAATAATCTTCTTGTGATGTCCTCTAGACTTTTCCATATTCTACATCATTTCTCCAAGACTCCCTTTATACAGACCATCCATAATTTTTTCCTTTGTAACGCATGTACAACTTCAGAGCAATTGGACCAACCCAAAAACCTACATGCCATCCTCTGTCAATCATTGGCCAACCGATCTACTCTCTATCAGTCTCTCAACCAACTCCAATCATACCAAAATACCTCACCTCACACCACAGCCAATCCGAGAAAATCTTCTACAATAACAATGTCACCCAACCCCCCTCCCACCCCAAAAACACTCACACAATTACCATTCGAGCCACTACAACATTTACAAACCAATCCACAAACTCGCTCTCATATCAAACTAAACCAATCACCTAACCTTGAACCAACCATTCTAACCCAAACAATCAAAGATCACAACTGGCACTTGGGCTATATTGGATGAATATGATGTTCTCATTAAGAACAGAATATGGGACCTTGTTCCCCCCACATTAACACAAACCTGGATGCTTGCATGTTTATTTTTGAATCAAACATAACACTACTGATGGATCAATTGACAAGTACAAAGCTCAATTGATTGCCAAAGATTTTCACCGTCGGCTAGGAATTGATTGTCACAACAACTTCAATCAAGTTATTAAGCCTGCTACAAATATGATTGGTTCTTAGCATAACCTTCAATCGACAATGATCTCTATATCAACTAGATGCTAACAATGTCTTCTCTTCAAGACCCTCTTTCTGAGGACGTTCATGGTTCAACACCTAGACTTCATCAGCACATACCATCCTACATATGTGTTCAAACTTTATATAGCCATCTATGACTTCAAGCAAGCACCTCATGCCTAATACTAAGAGTTGCGACAAATTCTAATTACTATCGATTTCACCAACTCTCTAGCAAATACATCTCTCTTTGTCTTCAACATCAGTGATAATTATTCATCTTGTTGCTTATAATGAGGACATCATTATTACTAGTAACTCTTAACATTATTGTGAAACACTTTATCACTTTTATTGTCAAATACTTCTCAATCAAGGACCTAGAGTCAGCACATTATCTTTGGGTGTGGAAGTTGTTTTGCACCATAGTAGGCTTATCTTATCTTAACATCAATATATTTTTTTCTTACTAGAACTAAAATTATAGATGCCATTTTCGTAATTACACATCTTCAAACATCACCAAAATTCACTCTTCACTTTGGCTCTACGCCTACTGATTTGATTAATTATAGAGCTATAGTGGGCAATCGATAGTATTTAAATCTTAGACGCCTAAATATCGCCTTTGCAAATAATAAGCTCTCTCAGTTTATGCAACGCCCTACCATTGATCATTGAAATGTTGTTAACAACTATTTTACTTTATACGTGGCAATATTGATCTTAGCCTTAGTATTTATTGTAACTCAATACTTGAACTTATGCATTAATTGATGTCAACTAGGTAAGTAACATGGATAACTTTGCCTTTATATATGTCTACATTATGTAACTTTGCTCAGTCCTAATATCTTAGAGTGTATATATATATATATATATATATATATATATATATATATACATACATACATAATCAGGCTTCTCTCTATCGAGTCATTATTAGCACTATGAAAATAATCCTGAATACATAGCCAGCACATTTACATCTACAACAAGTGAGTAATCTATGGACAATAGGTTTTCATCTATGGAAATCCAACAATCTGCAAACAATAGTATTCCATTTTTGTTCAAACAATAATAAGCCAGTAGTATTCCATTTTTCCTGCATAATTAATTTCGAATTCAAGAATTAAACACAGATTTCCAAATGTTTTTATTTCCTAAATAATTATTTTTTTCTAGATATTTATGTGCAACTTCCTTTCTTTTTTTTTTATACAGAATAAACGAATAAATTTTATGAGTTGTTTGGTTGGAATATTTTAGGGTGTAAAGTAGAGTAAAAGCATGGGTTTTAGAAAGTTGGGTGTTCGGTTGGATGAAAGCAAATCCAAAATAAAGTAAAATAAATGCAGTGTATTACATTCTAGTTCATTTTTGCGGTAAACCGTTCTCGCCCAGTTTTGAGGGAGAACCATTTACACCTCCGCCGTTGCCGCCGCTGCCATACTGCCGATTGTCGCCGCCCACAACTGTCGTCCACCGTCACCGCTGCTTACCACGGCCGCCAACCACTGCTACCCATCGCGGCCGCCGCCTGCCGCAGCCGCTCTCCGAAGCCAGCCGACAACCATCCCGCACACAACAATTTTCCAGTTTACATTGCATTCACTTTACCTAAACCAAGCAAAAAAAAGTAAAGTCATACATTCCTTTTACACTCCAGGCTAATAGGTCCTTAATTAACACTAAATGTCAGTTCTCATCCAACAAGAGTTAAGAAAATATATGATAAACATTATCCTCAAAAGAAGAAAGAAGCAGCTACCATGAAGAAACCAATGGTCAAAAAGCTAACAAGTTTAACTCTAGCAAAGAACCTCAAAATGAAAAACTCAAATCTAAAACATGCAAATTCTATAATAAAATATGATTAAAAAATTTCGAGGAGATCAAGAAACAAGTACAAATCATAGAAACATTCCTTGTTTGATCAGCCATTCTTCCAACAAATTTTACTCTGGAACATCAACAAAGAATTCAGAGACATACTTCAATCAATTTTGGAAGTTCTGAACAAACCTGCCATTCCTCTATTTGATGTGATCTCTTTCCTCGTATTAGTACTTTTGAAAGTTTGCGTAGATAATTGAAGGAAATTATCCCATGCATCACCCAAACTTGAAGATGTCTCGGAGTTCAAACCCAAAGGATCAAAATTGGTACCAGTAGGTTGCACGCATCTGAGACGAAAAAGCTTATAAGCAGAAAGAATTAAGAAAATATCTAATAGTAAAATCCTGAATATAACATAAAAAAAAACCTAGAAATCAATAAAGCTAATATTATGGGATTTAGTTTAATTGGCATAACATCATTGAAGGGAATATACGTATATTCTTATCATCTAAAGATGGTTTAATTGTAAGGATTTCTTAAGAGGTCAGTTAGTAGCTTTATGTTGCAATACTAGATCTTTTACGTTTGCGAATTCTGATAAGATTGTGGGGTGGCTTAGGCCTTGTTTTGGTTTTGCTTGGTTAAATGTCGATGGCTGTTTGAGAAGCAACCGATGAGATGCTGCATGTGGTATTTTTGATAGACAACAAAGGTATTTTTCCCTCTTCAAGTATTTGGGCATTAATTTTTGTTAAGGTTTGGAACTTTGTTTTCAGAATAGCATTTCTCATATTGTGGCAGAAGTGGACGATATGTTGTAAAAAAATACTTTATCTTGAGACAAAATTGGAGACAATAGCTCTTTCCATTCATTGAGAATTATTAAAAACTTCGATTCTTAAATAGGAAGCTAATTGTTTTCACAAATACAGGAAGGTAATAGTGCTCCAGATGGCTTAAGGAGTTTATTAGAAAGAATTCAGAGTTCTCTCTGAGGTTGACTTGTTTTATTAAGCTTGATAACTGGGGAAATGAGGTTTCTCTTTTCTATTGTCAATTTGATCTCGGGGCATTTTTTTGTTGTTGCCGGAATACCTTGAGTCAGATATTGAATTTCTGTTTTTGTACGATGAATAGGTATGGGCTTACCTAGACCTTGACCTAGGCACAGATGGTTTGGTTTTTTTCTATCAATTTGTCACACAAACTCTAATCCATCAACACCAATATGATCATGATGTCATTGCAAGCTAACCAATGTTTTTTTTATTGCTGATCATAGATATTGTCAATGGCACCACCGGCCCCTACTGCCGACAACTAAGGCTTCGTTTGGGATGACTTTCTTATTGCTTTTTAAAACAGTTTTCTAGTATAGAAATTAATTTTTTTTTGTACTAGAAAGTTGCTTTAAGAAGCAGTAAAAAAGCCGTCCTAAACGAATCCTCAATCTTACTTGAGACAACCAACAGATTGGGGAAATTCAATTTAATTCCATCTATCAAGTATAACATTTTTAAAACAATAGAAAAATTGAAAATGGTCATTTATTGAAAAAGGCACCGAAACAAAATGTTTACTCTTTGTTAAATGATACTCTTCTGAAAGTTTACAAAAACATGAGCATAATAAAATGCTACAAAAATCCATCAAGGGAATAATTATCAGGATTTGATATCATTTTGTCCATGACCTTCCATAAAATCTTTCTCATGCAAGGTTTCTAGCGGATTTATCTTCTATTATAGATCAGAACAACAGACTACTAACGCAATTAGATTGATAAAGGCTGTAAGACAGAGAAGTTAAATTTAAACATATGATCCAATACCAAAAACCTATTGATCCATCTTTTATACCATGTTCTTAATTCATAGAAATGGAAAATTAGGGGAAAAACATTTCCGCCGTAACGAAAAATACAAATTCTAGTTGAATAAACGCTTGTCATCCTTCACAGCTTTTTTATGGAAATGGCCGGCATTCTGATAATCAGAGTTTTGCAAAACCCCAGTACAAGTAACCAAACAATGCTCCACGAATTGCTTAAAGGTACTTGAGCCAACAACCTCACCTTTAAAGGAAGAACCAAAAAGAAAATCATAATAACTGAAGCCCTTCGGAAACTAAAGAACGGACCTTCTGCTGTAGGCTCTCACAAGGATGAGGGAGCTCCGGCCAGTGCTTTTGACGAGCCTAGTCTCCACCGGCACCGAAGGAATCCGACTGCGGTAAGCAGACAGGAAAGTGGGACTGCGTTGGATACTTTGAGAGTAGACAGATACAAGCGGCAGGCCTCCTCCGATAGACGAGACAGGAGGTGCCCGCTCAAGCGAGAGCATTCTGCCGCGGCAAGTTTCCGCCGATCGCTCTGTTGCAGTGTTTGGCCCGGCTGCGGCTTGTGGATATGAGAGTAACTAACCTATCAAACTGAAATTGAAGGCTCGGCACCCCCTCAAAAACTATATTGCACAAATGACAAATTTTAGAAAATTTCACTAAAAATCATAGGAATTTACAGTGGTAAAATGGACTTTTTATTCCTCATGATGAATGATTTTAGACTAATATGTTTTTATGTTTTTATTTGCCCAAATATTTTGGAAGAAATTTTGATTTGGCATGTCCCATTTACACATAAGTGATCATCAATAAAATTATAATTGGGATGCAATCTAAGGTTTGTAGTTTATGATTTTGAAAATATTTGACTGAGGTGATTATCGAAACATCTTTTATAAGCACTACCGTTATCTTCCAACCAATGTCTTTATTCCCTTCAAATGAAAAAAAATAATGTTTATTTTTTTTGTTATACAAGCTTGAATGCAATCATCGATCTATGGTTATATTAAGAATGAGAGAAAAGGAGAATTTTGCATTCAAAAAGAACAAGATTCGAACATCATATTCAGTGTTGGATCATTGTTCAAATAAAAATCAAATTTCTATTTCAACCCTATGATTCAATTATTAGATCTAAAACTAGGTTTGGAGTATACCTGAAACTAAATTTGAACCTCATGAGCAAGGTTTGAACCATGCTCGAACATGGCTAGAACTTTGTTGCATATGGTTTGAACATAATTTGAACAAGGTTCATTTTTAAACTATGAATCTCGTTTCATTACTTTCATATTATTCCTAAGTTTAACGGTGTTCAAATGAGTGATGACTGCATTCAAACTTATATACTTTAATTTTTTTTAAACTAACCTTTAAATTGTTTGATGGGACTCATGTTCATCTGACTTAGACTCCAACCAATATTTTTTCAAAGTTCTAATATTATTTGATGTAAAAGGTTAGCTTTCAAATCCATGATGACTTGAGCAATTATTGTTATAATGAAGTTAAGTTTTGATATGATATTGTTGATTGGCTTTATTTAACATATTTAGATATTGTTAATTCTTATAGTACATGTTATATTAATGATTAGTTCTATTTATGTTATAATGCTTATCTTTGTGACGATCTGTTATTTCTTTGAACACCAAAAGATTCAAGTTTTTTAAAACATGTTCGTTGTATGAAGTTCTTGATCAAACTTTCTTTGAACAATATTCAATCAAAATTTGAGCGATATTCGAACTTATTTTGAACCTTATTTGAACCACATTCAAATAATATTTGAACAATGTTCAAACTCTATTTGAATATAGTTTGAATCTTGTATACAACTAATTCAACTTATATTATTAAAACATACATCACATTACGGTTAATAAATATAAATTAGAATCGGGTTCAATCTTAGTTAAATAAATATATTCAAATTGAGTTTGAATATAGATCAATCAAGATTTGAACTAGACTCTATCATGGTTCAAATCTGGTTCAAACATAGTTGATACCCAGTTCAAATAGGTTAAACTATATTTGAATAGGGTTTGAACAAGTTATTACATAGTTGATTATAATACAACGAAGCATAATGACAATAACTATAGCATAAAAAAGTATAATGTTGATATAATAAAGTGCAATCATAGTAGGTACAACATAGTTGTTGGATCTCGTTTTATCCAGTGGATGATAATTAGCGTGTGATGCTCCAGAATTTAATTTGGAAGAATTATTCTTTTATTTTTTGATAAACAACAATTAGAGCTGCTTAATTTCTTTCATCAATATCAATAGCAACAAAAATAAAACTATCAATTAAACCATTAATATATATACATCAGTATTCAATTTCCAAAAATCGTATACACTATTCAGGATCTATATAATCATGGCATAACTATTTTGTTTTGAGTACAAAGGAATAACCAAAACAAAAAGAAATAGAACATGAAAATCCTGACCAGTCTCACACTTTTAATGTCCTAAAATCATTTAACCATATATAACAAGATAAAAAGCTTAGTAGATCACCAAAATCTACAACTAAATTCAAATCACGATAAAGAAGTAATATGCATGTCATGAATCAAATCATAGCAGTAGTATTCATATGATCATTGAATCAGTACATAAACAATAAAATTTACATGCAGTAGTAGTAGAATCTATAAATAGTAAAATACTATGATATGGAAGCCAGTAAAATAGTAAATCAGTATGAGTGTCAAATCTATAATACAATTATCATATCTGTAATACCAATTAGTACAGAAATAAAATAAAATATCAAATCAAAATAACAGTAAAGACTATTAAAATCAAATCAATGTAGTAAAATCATATAGGACTGTACACATGCTATCTAGTTATTTTATATAAGTATTAAATTAATATTTTAATCACATGCTCAATATATCATGTATATCACGAACTCAATAAATACATCATGCTTTTTTATATCAATAAATCAGTATCATTATTAATAATAAATATGTAAGTAATATGAATAATGCCTCAATAATATTCATTTCAGTAGTCACACTAAACAAGTAAAAATTCTAGCTATTACGGTATTTTTCAGTATTTGTGTCAGTATCAATAAATGTTGGCTCAATAAATAGAGTTGCTACTTTTTGCCCGTTATTACAGCAATCATCTCCTTATAACTTTCAATCAGTGTATCACGTGAATCAGTAGACGATAACACCAAGATATAGTATTTAAAGGAAGGCATTTCGGCCCACCATCATATATGGGTCAATTAGTCTCTAACGGATCAATCAGTCTTTACTTGTATTTTACACACATTGTTATCACAGTACTGTAATAGTAATAGCGACCAATTATTATAATAATCACATATATATATTCATTTTTAATGCATTGTAATAAATAAAAATATATTTGAGCTTAATTCAGAAAGTATCAAAATGTCATAATAGTATACAACAAAAATCATATTAGGTAAAATTTATATTTTCAAAATTTAACCAAATTATCAAGGCTTTTAAAACCGGACCGGTCAATGAACCGGAAGGAGGGGTTAGAGGTTTGATGGTTCGACCGGGGTCGAACCGGGGTCGAACCGGATGACGTAATAAATATTTATTATATTTAAATATTATAATAATGACATAATTATTTATAAATATATAACAAAAATTAAAAAAAAAATTATAATACTTTTACTTATATAATAGTGAAATGTTAGCCAAATAAATTCAAATATTTAAATCTAAATGAAAATCATATAGGATCAATTAGAGTTTTAAAAATAAATACAATTAAATCTACTAATTTAGTAATTTTTTTACTAATTTAATATTTTTAACTTTAACAGTATACATTAGACATATCTCTAACTTATATTTTTAGTAATATAACTAATTAATTAGAATTATTAACTTAGAAAAAAAAAAAAAAAGACTAAGCCTGAAAAAAAAAATAAATGCCATGTCCCGCCGCCTATGTAAAGCCTTCTCGCCTAAGAAAAAAAAAAGCTTTTTGTCCCACACCGTGAAACACCAAAATATTTTGCTTTATATAATAAGACCTTTGGAAAAAGTTAGAAATAGTGTTGTTTGCTCTGCTCTGGCCGGCAGTTGTGAGTATAAGGCAAGTAATAACTACTTTATTATATAATAATAAAACTATTTTGATTTAATAGATAATTAATCACTCATAAGTCATAAATATACTTAATTAAAAATTATTAATAAAGTCAGTGGGGGGGTGGAGCACGTGCCCCCATGCTGCATGGCCCTACCTCCGGTGAAGATACTTCACAGCCGCGCACTGCCGCACGCGAAAACGGTTATGAGTAATCGGAGCCGGTTTCCCGGTTGAACCGGCAGTTCGAACGGTCCGAGACCGGTTCGACGCAGAAACGGTTATCAGGCGAGCCGTAACCGGCCGGGCAGCCGGTTCGCGGTTCAACCGGTTGAACCGGCCGGTCCGGTCCGGTTTTAAAAGCTTTGCAAATTATCATATATTGCATAAAATAATATTTTAAAGGTTTAATTAAACTAAATCACTATTTTTAGATGTCAAAATAAATTCCTAAAAAGACAAAAAATTGCAGTATTTTCAAAATCTAGTGAAAAAATTCTAATAAATACTAAAAATATTCATAATCTCAATCTCTATAACATATAAAAAGTTACGCGATAAAATTTTTACCAATACAAAATTATTCTCATTTTTTAATAAAAACATATAAATATGTTCGAAAAAATATTAAAAACATAAAATCTTTGAAATAAAAAATACGGTAAAAGACAAAAATCAGTCTACAACATCCAAATCTTAAGGTTTCCTTTCTCTCTTTGTTGACCTCTAGCAAATAAATCCAAAATAAAACTCTGCTATACCTACACGAGCCATGCTTAAATCCTGCAAAAAAATCCTGTCGCCAACTATAGTATCGCATCCTATTACTCCACAAACGAAGCCGAATCCAGCCACCCATCCCTCACTTGACTTCCTCCCTATCTCACTATCTGCTCGCGTTAATAAAAGGAAGATGAGGAATTGTTATTCGCCTCTATCACTATACAAGCCCAGTTTCCACCTCTTACAAGCGGCTTATTCCTCTCGCAAGCCAATCAATAGGGGTGTCAATATTGGACCCGACCCGAAAATTTGACCCGAACCCGACCCAAAAATTTCGGGTTTGGGTTGACCCGAATCCGAAACGGGTCGGGTTCGGGTTCAAAAATTCGATCTGTTTCAAAATCGGGTCAGGTTCGGGTTGACACGTTGACCCAAAAATGACTCTTTTTTTACTCGAAAACCATTTTATGACCCGGGAATCCGAGATTGACCCGAAAAGCGGAGTTTGACCTGATTTTGGACCCGAAAACTAATAGTTTTTTGCCCGACCCGGGTCATTCGGGTCGGGTCGGGTTGACCCGGATCCGAAGCGGGTAGGGTTCGGGTCTGGAAAACCAACCCGCGCCGTTTGCATAAACGGGTAGGATTCAGGTTGACCCGAATAGTGCCGGATCAGTTTGGGGTCTGACCCAAACCTGACCCGTGACCCGAAATTGACACCCTACCAATCGATGCCTTTACACTATGTTGAAGCCATAAACACCAAGCTAAAATCCACATTATGGTCGACCCTTCCTCTCGATTGACCTCCGCTTCTCCAGCTCTGAATCCTCAAACGGACAACTCAAGCTTCTGACCGAAGTCCTTCCATCTGCCGCACACACCAATCCTCCAGCTCTTGCCATCCTAGCTCACAAGCTGCATACAGATGTCCCCTACCTCACACTGATGCTAGAGCTTCCTAACCCTGCACTCTTTTGAACTCCTCCAGTGCCGATTCACTCCTTGCCGCAAGCTGCCCTCTTTCTCCTTGTTTTCACCCATGACCATCTAAGACCTAGCCGAAGGCCTTCTGCCAATCTTCGAAGCAGCTAGAGACCGAACCGTGCCCTATCTGACTCAGCCCATCTCCTCACCAGCCCTCCTCCTACCTGATTCCATCCCACATATAAAAGCCCACTTCCCTACTTCAAAAGCCCAACAACAAGGTATTAAGCTAATCTTAATATATTCATGTTTTAATATTAATGAGGTTATTATTATTAATAAGATTATTATCACTACTGTATTATTATTACTAAGTGTATATATATGAAATGAAATTACAAAAAAAGAAAAAGAAAAAAAGTAAATAAAAAAATAGAAGTAAGTTTCAAAAAAAAAAAAAAAGGAGAAGAATAGAAAAAGGGAAAAAATCTTTTTTTTGCATTTCATCATCATCATTACCCCGTCGTCATCGGTATACGCATAGGTATAACATTTTAAAACTCAAACCCCCACCCATACATGCTTTTCTCAAGCATGATGGGAAGGGAAACCGGTGCAAAGCCTACGATGAGGCGGGTAGGCCCTATACAAGCTTTTCTCTAGTGTGGTGGGATGAATATAAATACCCGTAGACACCTCATTGCCTACATAGAAATAATTGTTCATTTTAAACTAGTACCCGAAAACCCATACATGTCTTTCTCTAGTGTGGTTGAATTGAACATTTATGGCGATGGTGTCATTTAACACCTACCGTACATTATTTTTTTTAGTGTGACGAGAGGCCCAAACTCCTATAATTTTCCTTAAGGGGGGGGGAGATGACAGGTGGTTGTCAAAATTTTTTAGTGAATAGGGGACCAAATTGAACAATTATAGGAGACTTATGAACATGATTTTCAACGAACTACAAGGAATATAAATTGAACAAATAACATGTAAGATGACAAAACCTACTAAATAGTGATCTGGATCTTAAAATGACAAATATACATGTTGCGGTCTAGAATATACGCGGCGGTAGAGTTAAGAAATTTTAGTCTCAGCGTTGTACGGATATCTAGCACACAAACAGAGGAGAAATAACACCAGAATTTTTATGTGGAAACCCTGAAAGGGAAAAAACCACGGGCCATGCCCAATTGAAAATAATTCCACTAATATTTATTTGAAGTACAAAAAAGCTGACTCGTCCACAAAAGTTAGGATGATTAGATTACAATGAATCTCTTATGAATTGAGATTCAGTTATAAAGTTGAGCAGAGTTCCGACGTCCCCCGGGCGTCCGACAGAATTCCGGCGTTACTCAGGCGGCGGGAAGAACTCCGGCGATGGTCGAGGAAGAGTTATTCCCTCTTATCTTTTCTCTTCTCTTCTTCTCTTTTTCTTCTTTTCTTCTTTCTTTTCTTCTCTTCTTCTTGATTTGGGGTCCCTCTTATGAGAAATGAGGGGTATATTTATAATTTTTCTGGAGTGGCATAGCTCGTAAATAGGTGTAAGATCGGGGGCAAATAGGGACTGGCCGAATGGACGGTTGATATTGAATCCTTTGATCGTGCACCATTCGTCAGACATTTGAAGGTCTTAGTGATGTTGGAATTTGGCGATCTTGGGCTAGTTGGATTCGTCTTGTCGAGCCGTTCGATTCGACTATAAGCTCGTTGAAATCGGAGACCGTTTGGTAACTCAAATTGTGGTACGAGCTTTCCAACAGCACTTCGGGTAGTTGATTTAGGCTTTGGGTTTGAATTGAGTTGAATTTGGTGTCGTTGGGTTCATATTTTCGAGATACTCAATTTGACTATAAGCTCGTTGAAATCGAAGTTCGGGTGCTCCCGGATTTAATTTTTGAAGTTTTCCGGTTCGATTTTGCCTCGAGATTCGTGCTCGATCAAGATAATTTTTTGAGAATATATCAATACAATTACATTGAAATTATAAATGCTGAATTATCTTAATCACCCAAATGAAAGTTAATGGAAGAACAAGGAATTTATGGCAGACAAAGAAATTCAAATATAATTGGCTTATAAATTACAACACGAGATCTCTAATGAATGCTATAATGGTTATATCAATCAAAGTATAAATGTTAACTAGCAATAATGATAGTGTTATCACTCATATTAAGAATCATCAGACAAAGCAAGGAATAACCAATAACATATACGATGAATCATCTAGATATCGACAATGAGAGTCATGTGATAAATATGATGATTTGCTAGCAATCATACACAATAAATGTGATGCGTCTACCAGTGAAGTAAGAGAATTGTGAAGGAAATAGCTTCCTTATCACCAAGGCTGGTTAATTTGCAAATGAATACACAATAGCCTATCCACAAGCAATAATGGTTGGTGTAATCTATTTAAAGACAAATGTAGATGATATCTGCAGGCAAAAACAAGTAGTCACCAAATAAATATATGCCCACGAACCCTGCACTCCTATAGTTGCCTGATCGGCCCCTTGTGACGCCCCAAGATCTAACTTGGAAGAGTTATTCAGTCAATCCTTTAAATCAATCTTCTACCGGAGCTATCTATAATCATCAATCAATGATAAACAATTTAACAAAATCTATAGTTTAAAACATCAAGTAAACACTCTATTCATTACCAAAAGTCATTTACAATACTCAGGATTTTCAATAATGATCACAAATCCATCCAGTCATGAGTACAAAAGAATAACTATAACAAAAATGAACAAAAACCTAAAGATCCTTATCAACCTCAATCTCCCGCTCCCTTGTCCTGACCTGAAATTATTAACCACATATAATGAGCTTCAAAAAGCCCAGCAGGTCACAAAAAAACCTACAACTAAAATCAAAGCACGGTATGGAAGCAATATGCATGTCAATCAGTCAAATCATTGCAGTCACTTACACATGATCATTGAGTCAATGCAGAAATAGGAATTAGTGCATAAATAGTAAAATCCTCAATCGATAGTAAAACAATCAGCAAACAGTTTAAAAGTTCGTAAAGCTCAATGAATTAGTACGCGCGTCAAATCAATATCATATTAATAACATCAATCAATCATATCAGTAAAATCAATCAGATCATTAAATAAAGAAATCAAATTCGATCAAGAATATCAATCGGTATGGAATCACATAAAACAATCAAATCAATACATCGTTAAGAACAATTGAAATCAAATCAATAAATCATTAATAACAATTACAATCAATCAATGCAGTAAAATCATATTCTATATCATGTGCTCGATAAATCACATAAAATCCAGTTAATCTATATTACTTGTTTGGTGTATCACATATATCAGTTAGTATTCGGTGTATCAGTCAGTATTCGGTGTATCACGTGTCATAAGATCAGTACAATGAATCAGTAGTATCGGTGAATCAGTAGTATCAGTATTTGTATCAGTATCAATAACAATCCAGTGATGTAAATGGTATGTAATATCAATGAAATCGTGCAATGACAATAAACTTATAAATCCATCAGTAAACTCATAAATCCATTCAATATCAATAAATCAATTCAATATCAATAAATCTGTCGATATCCATAAATTCGTACTGCAATCAATAAATCAATAGGTAACAATAGATCAATTCAATATCAGTAAATCCATAGGATAATCATAAGAACAATACTTTAAACATGCAATTCAATATAATAGTCTTACTCAACAAGTACAATTACTGCCTATTAAGGTGTTTTTAAATATTGGAATATCGATGTATCGTTGTATCTATTTGCTCAATAATAGAGTCGTCACTCTTCACCTGTCGGCATAATCTTCTTATGACTCCCAATCGTTATATCACGTGATCAATAGAGGATAACACCAAACCCTTTTTAAAGGAAAGCCCGTCTGCCCACCATCCTGTATAGGTCAATCAATCTCCAACCAACGGTTCAACCAGTCTTTACATGTCTTTCAGTAATATAACAGTATTTCAATCATATATCAACATTCGTATATATCTCATTAATACATTGCAATAAAAAACACAATTTAACTCAATTGAACAAAATCCTTAAAATATCATACAATCGACAAAAATCCCAAACAGGATTAAAATACACAGTTTTAGAAAATTACTAAATTACTAGAAATTGAATAAAACAACATTTCAAGACTTCACTTGTACTGAAGCAATGTTTTTCGACATCCAGATAATTTTCTATTTGATAAAAACTCCACAGAACTCAAAATAACCAGTGAAAACTTTTCAGAAAATACTTAAATCGTGCAAAATCATCATTTCAACAACATACCCAAAAGTTACGCGTAAAAGTTTTGTCAATACAAATATATGAAAAAATTTTGGTAACGAAAACACGAAACTGAGCAGAAAAATACCAAAACACGAAATATTCGAAATCAGAAATAAGATTCAGATTCCTTACAGTGAAACAAATAATTCTTCCAACAGTGGCGTCAGACAAAAATTGCACCGCGGCCTCCAAAATCAAGCTTTCCTCTTCTCTTTCTCTCTCCTACTTTTCTCTCTCTTCAAAAATATCTTAAAATATCTCAAATTATCTATTTAATGAACTCGATCATCTAGACGATGTTTTCTATTCGTCTTGGGACGAAGCTCTCTAGACACGAGCGTACAAACGATAATTAAATTCATCCCTGAACGATGGTCTCGGCAAAATTTTTATTTAGTTTGTCCCGGACGAACTCAGACGAAGCTGCACTTTACTCAGTTTATACAGGAAGTTCATACGTACTAACCATACAGATTTTTAAAATTTTCTTCAGTTCGTCCGTACTAAAGTTAGTTCGTACAGACTAAATGCACAAAAAAAATGAAATTCTGAGAGGTTTTACAATCTACCCATCTTAAGAAAAATGGCGTCCTCAACATTTCCCTCAAGGGTTCGAATGCAAAATCGATATAAAACAAATTCGTTAAATAAAAACTCAAATCAAATCGAATCCAAAATCAAAACCATCAAAAATCATACAGTCATATAGTTCATTCGATCACATGTCATTCACTATGCATGATATGTCAAGTCAATCAATTAGTCAAATAAATTTCTTACCAGTAGAACTTTCAGGTTGTTGTTGATCTTCATAATGTTGTAAACTGTATATACGTGGCATTACTGGAGTAGGTGTAGTAGGTCGTGGCGCAACAGTTTCCCTATGACTATCACTGACAGCTCTATCATTCGTCATGTTCGTTGATCTTTCACTATATGCTCTTGATTCGACAGTCCTCTGTCTTTCAGTGCGTCCAAACTGTCTTGTACCAGAATCATTTCCTCCTCCAATTTCCTTCTCAGGACAATTTGCTGCTCTATGTCCTTGTTGTCCACAATGAAAACATTGTCCCGTCAATAAGTAACATCAACCTGCATGTCGTCGACCACAATGAATACACTCGCTGTAGCTGCCATAAGATGCTACTGATATAAATCCCCTTGAATCACTATACTTACTTTTCTTGTCTCTATCTCTTTCTCTATTCGATTCATCTCTGCTCCTCCTGGTGACTTCATATCTCGATGCTGGTGTTGCCAAATCAATTTCTATCAGTCTGGTCCGCTCTACCAACTCAGAAAACTTATAAATCTGTAACGGTACTAATGGATGTCTTAACTCTCTGTTCAATCATTGCAAAAATCTATAACATTTTTCTTCAGTAGTGGAGATCAAATGAGAAGCGTACCTAACAAGAGCGGTAAACTCAGCCTCGTACTGCATCACTATCTTACGTCCTTTCTCCAACTTAATAAAAGCTTCTTGCATTTGTCATTGGGCTGATGGAGGTACAAACCATATCCTGAACACTATAGTAAACTCGTCCCAAGTGATCTCAGCATTTGTCTTCCCCTGAAATTTCTCTTTATGCTGTCCAATCCACCATCTCTCTGCTTCTCCTTTAAATAGGAACACAGCCAAAGGCACCTTCTGACTTTCCAGACACTACATGTTGTCAAAAATCTTTTCTATCCTCATTAATCAATCTTCTGCAGCCTGAGGTCCTACAGCTCCTTTAAACAACAGAGGCTTAAGCTTATGAAATGTATGTAAATGATTATCTACTTCTTCTTCTTTACGTCCAGCTAACTTACTCTGTGCATCTCTCATTACCTGTGCTATAACAGTAGCCAACTGCATCATACTTTCTGATGGCACTGGGGCAGCACTGTGTTGCTCATTTGGTACATTTAATTTCAGATTATTCATTTAACTTTTCACCTGCACAGTTCAGTATAATCTGAATGATATACACATGCAAATATGTATGCAAAATGATGCAATTGAAACTACCAATTCTACCCAACTCTTAATCAAATCCTACAGCTCTGATAACAATCAATTCTTCCAACAACACTGCTCTGATACCACTAAATTGTGACGCCCCAATATATAGCTTGGAAAAATTATTCAGTCAATCCTTTAAATCAATCTTCTACCAGAGCTATCTATAGTCATCAATCAATGATAAACAATCTAACAAAATCTATAATTTAAAACATCAAGTAAACACTCTATTCATTCTCAAAAGTCATTTACAATACTCAGGATCTTCAACAATGATCACAAATCCATCCAGTCATGAGTACAAAAGAATAACTATTATAAAAAGGAACAAAAACCTGAAGATCCTTATCAACCTCAATCTCCCGCTCTATTGCCCTAACCTGAAATTATTAACCACATAAAATGAGCTTAAAAAAGCCCAATAGGTCACAAAAAACCTACAACTGAAATCAAAGCACGGTACAGAAGCAATATGCATGTCAATCAGTCAAATCATTGCAGTCACTTACACATGATCATTGAGTCAATGTAGAAATAGGAATCAGTATAGAAACAGTAAAATCCTCTATCGATAGTAGAAGAATCAGTAAATAATTTAAAAGTCCGTAAAGCTCAATGAATCAGTACGTGCGTCAAATCAATATCATATTAATAACATCAATCAATCATATCAATAAAATCAATCAGATCATTAAATAAAGAAATCAAATTCGGTCAATAATATCAATCGGTATGGAATTACATAAAATAATCAAATCAATACATTATTAAGAACAATTGAAATCAAATCAATAAATTATTAATAATAATTACAATCAATCAATATAGTAAAATCATATTCAATATAATAGTCTTACTCAATAAGTATAATCACTGGCTATTAAGGCATTTTTCAGTGTTGGAATATCGATGTATCATTGTATCTGTTGGCTCAATAATAGAGTCGTCACTCTTCGCCCGTTGGCATAATCTCCTTATAACTCCCAATCGTTATATCACGTGATCAATAGAGGATAACACCAAACCCTTTTTAAAGGAAAGCCCGTCGGCCCACCATTATGTACAGGTCAATCAATCTCCAACCAACGGTTCAACCAGTATTTACTTGTCTTTCAAAAATATAATAGTTATTCAATTATATATCCACATTCGTATACATCTCATTAATACATTGCAATCAACAAACACAATTTAACTCAATTGAAGAAAATCCTTAAAATATCGTACAGTCAACATAAATCCCAAACAGGATCAAAATACACAGTTTCAGAAAATTACCAAATTACCAGAAATTGAATAAAACATCATTTTAAGACTTCACTTGTACTGAAGCAATGTTTTTCGACATCCAGATAATTTTCTATTTAATAAAAACTCCACAGAATTCAAAATATCTGGTAAAAACTTTCCAAAAAATACTTAAATCATGCAAAATCATCATTTCAACAATATACCCGAAAGTTATGCAGTAAAAGTTTCATCAATACAAAGATATACAAAAATTTCGGTAACGGAAATACAAAACTGAGCAGAAAAATACCAAAACACAAAATCTTCGAAATCAGAAATAGGATTCGGATTCCTTATAGTGAAACAAACAATTCTTCCAACAGCAGCGTCGGACGAAAATAGCATCGCGGCCTCCAAAACCAAGCTTTCCTCTTCTCTTTCCTTCTCTTTCTCTCTCCTACTTTTCTCTCTCTTCAAAAATATCTCAAAATATTTCAAATTATCTATTTAATGAACTTGATCGTCCAGACGATGTTTTCCATTCGTCTAGGGACGAAGCTCTCTGGACACGAGCGTACAAACAATAATTAATTTTGTCCCTGGACGGTGGTCTCGGGCAAAAATTTTGTTCAGTTCGTCCCGGATGAACTCAGGTTCGTCCCAGACGAACTCAGGTTTGCAGACGAACTCAGGTTTGCAGACGAACTCAGGTTTGCAGACGAACTTGCACTTTACTCAGTTCGTATGTACTAACCATACAGATTTTCAAAACTTTCTTCAGTTCATTCGTACTAAAGTCAGTTCCTACAGACTAACTACACCAAAAAAAAAAAGAAATTCTGAGGGGTTTTACACCCTACCCGACCCGGCCCAGCCTTCTCCATCCCACTTCTTGTGCCCTAGCATTGCCCGCCCACATGACAAGGGTGAGATTTGAACTCTACTCTGTTTTAACTCCTCGCACCTAACTACTCCACTGTAGTTCATAATATATTTTATTTATTACTTTTTTATATTTAAACTAGAATTATACAAAAATATTAAATTAAGATTAAATTAAATTAAAATAGTAATTAAGTAAAATAAAATATTAAAATTAATAATTAATTAAAAGGAAATAATAAATTAATAATGAATTAAAATAAATTATTTACATTACTAATAAATTAAAATAATATTTTAAAATAAATAAAATTTAAATAATAAAAAATATTTAAAATAATTCCTCCCAGAAAAGTCGCCGAAAACAAATATGCTAGAAAAGCTGCTAGAAAAATAATCAAAAATATTTTATCGTATTTCACCAGAAAACCACCGAAAATTCTTTAATAATGAATGATTTTATCATAGTGAGAGTAGATTCATTTGATAGAGGTCTTTAGCATTGAAGGCTTGGCCATATGAGTAAGAAATGTATGCATTCACTTCTTACTAGAGGAAAGCTTCATGATTTAAATTTTATAATTTTAGATTTTTGTAAATATTGTGTATATGACTAGCAACATATGATGGGTTTTTTAAATGCTGGTTCACATGTCAAGTCAAAGAACATAGAGTTAGTGTATATTGATGTATAGGGTCCTGCTCTATAGGAGGATCATTGTATTTTGTTACTTTTATTGATGATCACAGTAGAAAGGTATATGTGTACTTCTTAAAATAAAAGCAAGATGTGGTTGATCTTTTTAAAAAACGGAGGGCTATGGTTAAGAATGAGACGAGTTTGATGCTCAAGTGTCTTAGATTAGATAATGATGGCGAGTATCGTGATAAGATGTTCAATGAGTATTATGCTTTGAATGGAATCCCACATGAGTTCACTGTCCCAAGAACACTACAATAGATTAGTTTTATAGAGTGCATGAATAGACTATCACTAAGCGTGCTAGGAGCATGAAGTTACATAATGGTCTACCTAAGCCGTTTTGGGCAAAGACAATGAATATTGTATAAGTTTATCTGGTCAATTGTGATCCTCTAGTTTCTCTCAATGAGGGGTTGCCTGAGAAAGCCTGGAGTGGAAAGAAGGTAAGTTTATCTCTCCTCAAAGTTTTTTATTATTCATCTTATATTCATGTTGATGAAAGATCTAAGGGTAAGCTTGATGTAAAATTTATCAAATATACATTTATTAGATATGGCTAAGATGAATTTGATTATAAATTTTGGGATTATCTGAATAAAAAACATATATTTATTTGATATGCAAAATTTATAAAATATATTTTTCTTCATTATATGAAAATGGGGCATATATTCCCATTATTTACCACAACCACAAAAAAATAAAAAATAAAAAATAAAAAAAAAAAAAAAAAAAAAAAAAATATATATATATATATATATATATATATATATATATATATATATATATATATATATATATATATAAAACAGATTCATCTAAGCAAGATAGTACTGTCATGTGCCCTGTAAAAATCAAATATAATATTAAAGTTTCATGTGTTAAGCCATCGGACACGTGGCTTCATTTTACTGGTTTACATGTTACCGTTGCATTGTACTTTCTTTAAAATTGTATCTATTTAAACTCTGTAATTGTTACTGTAGTGAATATAGAAGAAATCATTTTTCCCACTATCTGCTTCGCCTTCCTCTCGATTCTCATTCCTCTCTTAACCTCACTCAATCTCGTCAACATGGTATCAGGAGACCAGGAACTCTAAAGTCTCATTCGTTACAGCCATGGCAAGTACAACCACCACATCTTCTTCCGCTCCGGCAGACGCCTCAACCGCCGAATCTAGATTCTCCTCCCCGCCAATTCCCTCCTCTCTGAAGTTCTTGATGAACAATATCAAGAAAGTCATTGCGCATCAACTCACCGCCGACAATCATGCGCTATGGCGAACTCAAGTCCTCAAACTCTTTCGTGCCAACAACTTCGAAGCCTTCTTGACCGGCTCCGCAAACTGTCCGCCGCCTCTGCTTCAAGATTCCGAGGGAAATCAAATCACGAATAAAGATCACACTACCTGGCAGCTGCTTGATCAAAATCTTGCAGCGGCCCTATACTCTGTTATCTCCCCCTCAATCCTCCCCTACGTTCTATCGGCGGACCACTGCTACGACATCTGGAGAATCCTTGACAGCCGCCTGCAATCTTCAACGCGGTCCAGAATCTCCCAACTCAAGAACGAGCTTCACTACTTATCTATGAAGGACAAATCCATGACTCAATACCTCCTCGACATCAAATCCAAAGTCGACGCTCTTGCCGCAGCCGGCGCTCCAGTGGAAGTCGAAGACGTTATTCATTATACGTTAAACGGCCTACCTACAACATACCAGGCTTTTAAAACAGCAATTCGAACAAACCTTCGCTCCGTCAGTCTAGACGAGCTTTACACCCTCCTATGTAGTGAAGAGTTAAACCTTCTTCACGAGACCACTAAAGAACTTCATCATCTTAGCATTGCCGGCAATACCACCGCACTCACAGCCACCAGAGGCCGTGGTCGTGGAAGATCCTCCAACTATCGTGGTCGTTCAATCAATAGACCTCCCTCCGCGGCACCTTCCAACAGAGGTAACAAAGCTCCGAGGCCAGCTATCCATTGCCAAATCTGCGGGAAATTCGGCCACTCAGCCGTCAAATGTTGGCATCGACACGACGACGAATATTCAACCGAGCAGCCAGTTGCTCTGTTCACATCCCCAGCCACCAGCAGCTCGTCCGATTGGTTTCTTGATAGTGGAGCCACAAGCCATCTTACGGCTGATCCAAATCAGGTTAACCAATCTCAACCATATCACGGTAATACTCAGGTAACTCTCGGGAACGGCCAGACCATACCAATCCAAAACACCGGTAAAGGTCTGCTGCCGACTCCCTCAGGTAGTCTCAAATTACTTCATTTAAATCTCGTACCAAATTTATCCTTCAATTTGCTTTCGGTTTACAGACTAACATCTGATAACGACTGCTTTATTACTTTCTTTCCCCATGGTTACGAAATTAAGGATCGGAAGACCCACCGGCTTCTTCTTTCGGGTCCTTCTACTAACGGTCTCTATCCGCTTCGTCTCCATCAACACACAGCCAATAATACCGACGATCTCGCGCTCGTCTCCATTCAACAAATTCCCGACTTATGGCACAGACGGCTCGGTCACCTTTCGCCGCAAACCTTGTCTTCTATTCGTACCAGCAACAATGCTGTTTTAATAAACTCTGTTACTTTCATTTGCAATTCATGTAAGATGGCTAAAAGCCATCGTCTACATACTTCCTCCTCTCAAACTGTAACCACATCGTTATTTTCGCTTATTCATTCAGACATCTGGGGTCCGTTCTCGGTCGTCTCCACGTCTGGATTTAGATACTATATTTCTTTTATTGATGATTTGTCAAAATTTACATGGATTTACCCAATGACACACAAATCTGAAGCTTTTGACAAGTTTGTTCAATTTCAAAAATCTGTGGAACGCCAGTTTAATCACAAAATTAAAATAATTCGAACGGACAACGGCGGCGAATATATCAATCATAAATTCAAACACTACTGCACCTCTCTCGGCATTCTTCATCAATCGACTTGCCCGCACTCGCCTTCGCAGAATGGAGTCGCAGAACGTAAACACCGTCATCTCATCGAAACCACTCGTACACTTCTCATTCAAGCCTCTCTCCCTCTATCGCTATGGGTAGATATTCTTCTCACTGCAAACTACCTAATCAATCGTTTACCTTCATCCGTCACAGATCACAAATCTCCCTTCGAGATCTTACACGGACAGCCACCTAGCTACGATCATCTCAAGGTACTTGGGTGCTTATGTTACCCGTGGCTCAAACCTTACACCTCTCACAAACTATCTCCCACATCTATCCCGTGTGTCTTCATTGGCTACGCTCACTCGCAAAAAGGATACAAATGCTTGGACATCCACACTCACAAAATCTACACATCCTGTCATGTCATATTCAACGAAAACGAATTCCCTTACTCCACTCGATTTCAACAATCCTCTGCATACTACTCTCAACCTCCAATGCCTCCGCTGCTGCTGGTTCCCAACTCCAGTATTCTACCTCAACAAAATCACTCTACTGCATCTGTCTCCACGCCTGATTATCCCACTTTAACTTCATCATCTCCATCACTGCCTATCACACCATCTAGTCCTTCACCCACCCTACCTAACACCCAATCAATCACGGCCTCAAATCCAGCCAGCACTCTGCCAAATACTAACACCAGCAAGGCTCCTTCTCTTCCGTCTCATCCCATGGCTACCCGATCGAAATCCGGAATTTCGAAACCAAAGAAAATCTTCGACCTCGCTCACATTGTTCAAACTACAGAACCTCAATCTTACAAACAGGCTGTCAAAGCAGAACATTGGCGCGCTGCCATGTCTCAGGAATTTCAGGCACTCCAAGCCCAAGGCACTTGGGAGCTCGTTCCCCCATCACCCTCCATGAACATCCTTGGTTCAAAATGGACTTTTCGCACCAAGTATAACTCGGACGGGACCATCGCCAGATATAAAGCTCGGTTGGTCGCCAAAGGATTCAATCAAGAACACGGCGTCGACTACAACGAGACGTTCAGTCCAGTCGCCAAGATGCCCACTATTCGCGTTCTCATCCTCATTGCTCTCCATCACAACTGGATCATACATCAGTTGGACGTTTCCAATGCCTTTCTCCACGGCACCCTGTCCGACACTGTTTACATGTCGCAACCGCCGGGCTTCCAAGACTCCGTCCATCCCGGCCACGTCTGCAAACTTAAGAAAGCACTGTATGGCCTCAAACAATCGCCCAGGGAGTGGTACGCTACACTATCAAATCACCTTCTCAAGCTCGGCTTCAAGATCAGCACGTCCGACCACTCGTTACTCACTTACAATTCTGGTTCCACACGTATCTACATGCTCATCTACGTCGATGACATCTTACTCACAGGTAATTCTCAAACCGAAATTTCAAATCTATTATCTAACTTGAACTCTCATTTCCAGATGCGAAACCTTGGGTCTCTTTCACAATTCCTCGGCATCCATACAACTCGAACGACGAATGGTCTCATCCTGCATCAACAAAGTTACGCAAAGAGCATAATTCACCGAGCGGGCATGGATCAGTCCAAACCGGTTCTCACCCCCCTACCCAACCGCTCCTCCCGTAACAGCGAACCCAGCACACCCTACGAGCATCCACAACTATACAGACAACTCATAGGAGCTCTGCAATATTTGACGATCACACGACCGGACATTCAATTTGCTGTACAACAATTATGTCAACATATGCAATATCCTCTTCTAACTCATTACGAATCACTCAAGCGCCTACTTCGGTATATTCATGGCTCGACAGGCACAGGTATACCTCTCAACCGCACTCATTTAACACTAACTGGTTATTCGGACGCAGATTGGGCAAGCAACACTCAAGATCGCAAATCTATCTCCGGCTATTGCAATTTTCTGGGCAACTCTATCATCTCTTGGCAAGTCAAGAAACAAGCTACCACAGCCCGCTCATCAACCGAAGCAGAGTATAGGGCCCTTGCATCCGAAGCGGCCGAAATTATCTGGCTACGCCAGCTTCTAGCGGATTTCCATATACCACAACATGAACCTACAACAATATTCTGTGATAATACATCAGCAATCTCTCTTGCAAACAACCCCATCTTTCACGCTCGTACAAAGCACATAGAGGTGGACTGCCATTTTATTCGAGACTGCATCAAGACCAAGCAAATCTCTGTTCATCACATCTGTACAGAAGACCAGATCGCTGATTTGTTTACAAAATCCCTGCCCAACGCCAGATTTATAACTCTCTCAAACAAACTTACAGCACTCACGGATCCATAAGTTTGAGGGGGGCTGTTAAGCCATCGGACACGTGGCTTCATTTTACTGGTTTACATGTTACCGTTGCATTGTACTTTCTTTAAAATTGTATCTATTTAAACTCTGTAATTGTTACTGTAGTGAATATAGAAGAAATCATTTTTCCCACTATCTGCTTCGCCTTCCTCTCGATTCTCATTCCTCTCTTAACCTCACTCAATCTCGTCAACATCATGAAGTCGAAAATCATTAGCAAGCTGGAATCTTAGCCATTCGAGTGAACTTTTCTTGCAAACCGACCATCCAATGGATATAAAATCATAGACTAATCAAACCCCCCCACTCATTTGTTTAGTGGATTCATCCACCACACCTGCAATCCACACATCATAATCTCGCGAAATCCAATCAGCGTTACCAAAAGGATAGAGAAATAGACGCAGGGAAACTTTATCTGTTAATAAAATAATTCCTCTGCACATTAAATGACGCACGATCTTGAATTTAAAGAAGCTACAAGTCAAATTAGATCCCTCAGGCTTTACATCCTGAATGGTAAGAACCAAGCAAAGTGTGTGTGCTCTATTTACAAATTTTTAATATACCTATCGACTCCCTACAAACCGCTGACTTTGATGCTTCCGGCGCTGAACACCGCCGGCAGTAACTCTCTACTGACGACGTGATTGACTTTCTTTGCTATGAGCTGAACAGTCACAGGCTCGGCTGTAGCTTTGAGGCGAGTCTTGAGCTGATGGATACCTGGAACTAGCATCATCTCAGCCCATTCTTCCAGCCCATTGCATCGAACGAAAGAAATGATCTTGTCAAGCGCATCCTCCTCTATCCTAATCGAATGCTCATGGTAGATAATTTCTTTGAATTTTGATCTTATGAAATCTGTAACCTTTCTCTTTACCGAAGTGAAATCAATTGGCTGGAACAAAACCATCTCATCAACCAGCGAAGGCAGCTCGGTAGCCGCCCAAGATGGTAGTGGGGCTTTTGTTTCAGCCAGTTTTTTTATCCCCAGCCGTTTATTTTCCTTCTCTTGCTCGTGCTCCACCGTGAGATCGCTAGAATTGCCGGAACCTTCGGCAGGATCTTCATTCTCATCATTGACTGTACCAATTGCCAGGTTCAAGTCAAGGGATAGGCTTGGTGGTGGTGATTCCCTCGATCTCTTTATTGATCGTTCATCTTTGCAGAGCCAATCAGGTTGACGCTTACCTACGCTCTCCAGAATTGCAAACTCCAACAGCCATTCACTTCTTGCGGACTCTAAGATCTTCTCCTCGTAATGAACAGGCGAGGGGTCATCAGTGAGGAGGATAAAGATGGCATTTTGCAAACTGATCTCCCGGCCATGGGAATCGAGAAGTCGACCTATCTTCATTGCGCTCTTAAGTGTGTTCTTATCAATATTGTTATCACTGTTGATGCCCTCGATAACAATCACTGAAAAGGGGTTTCGAGAAAGAGCATCTGCAACTCGATCCATGGAAGTCTTGCCACGAAGAACTGTATCGGAGTTGGAGTAATTCTTGTCAATAGGCGATGCTCCAAGTCGAACAGTGATTGGGGTTGTGCCGAACATTAGCTCTGAGAGAGCTGCAGCCATCTTCAGCTTTCCAACTCTATCAGAACCATCAAAAAGCAACCATATTGCTCCCTTTGAACAAATGGATTTCAGCTTACGATGGCCAGATTTGCATTGAACTACGGCCGTGGCTATGGCTGAGGCTGCTTCAGTCTGCCATCCAACTCTTTCAGTAAGTCCATGGAAAAGCCGTTTGAAGGAGTCTACTTCTGAAATGCACGGATCAGGCTTATCCTGCTGGCAACAAGCTGACTCCTTCACACGATCTTTGTGAAGTTTTACCACAGTGGTGGAGGAAGGCTTTGATTGACCGAGAATAAGATCAGTCTTCACCGGGCTATCAGGTGGGCTAGCTGCTCGTTTCAAAGAGCTTATTTGCAGACTCAATTTTGGTGTTGGGGGCAATGATGGGGAAACTGATAAAGCTGTCGGTTTTCTGCTATCAATCGGAACAGCCGAGGAGTGTGGGTGGTGGAGCTCTGAGCAGCTCTCCTGCCATCTCTTTAGTAGTTCTACACTCCTTTGCTTCCATTTGATCTCTTGTTTTTTGGGCTGTAAGAAAGTTGGTTATCAGATAATAAGATGTGGATATTGAGCAGATCCTTGCAGAACATCTATGAATAAAAAATGCTGACCTGGGAATGATCTTGTTCTTTTGCAATCCGCAGCCAAGAAGGCAGTGGATTTCCTGATTTGTCCTTCGTCGCGGAAGATGATCTTTCAAACTCCGTTGCAACAAGCTTCGCGAGTTCGCGCTCGTAGTCCTCCATGCAGAGAGAGCACAGGGAAGATTTTTGGGAGGAGTCGCTTCTGTCAAGAGATGGCGCAGATCTTCGAGGAGGAGCACTAAAAGCATGGGTGGCAGCTGGGAAACTCCTCATCACGGGAGGCAGAGTCTCCTTAGAAGTGGCAAGAATTTCATTAGCTCCAAGCCTATAAATGCCAAATGTTAGCGTTTGGTTGCTCGAACAAAATTGAACTTCACGAATATCAAATCAATACAAAGAAGACTAAAAACAAAACGTTAAATATGCGCTGAGGTTATTTCTAGGAATAACCGAACAAGAACTTCTTTGACTTATGGCGTTTTGGAAACAAACAAACAAACACACACACCGTGGGAACAAATGGGGAAGGGGTGATCTGGGGGCGATGGGAGCGGCTTGGAGATCCCAATTGTCTTCCACTGCGGGATGGTAGACCTGGCATCGGAGATAGGTGGCGCAAGTCGCCAAGCCTACGAGCCAAATACGGTGGCTGCTGCCGTTGTTGAGCCGATTTAAGAGGTTCGTCATCTCCACCACCGCCGACCGGACAGTCTCTGAGGCTACAATAGGCTGATGGTGCTGCGCCAAACCAGCTCCTTCAACCAGGTATTTTAAATCCCCAAGGTCAAGCACAACGCTGACCTCTTCAGCCCTGCTTTCAATCGAGGCCCTCAATTCTCTAATCCTGGCAAGAATCCGTGACTGCTCAGCGAAATCCTTTTCCAAGGAGAAAACTTGCGCGCCGCGGAGCGACGCCGGGACGAGTGGGTCAGCTCCGGATTCGATCCGGCGGAGTACGTCTCTTAGAATCGGCCGGGGATCGGAATCGCCGACAAGAACAGGGTTGCGTCTTTGGCCGCGAGCCATGATTTCAAGCACGCGCTTGACCTCATCCGGACGGTCGTGAAACTGAGGATTGCTATACGGGTTTGTTCCGTTGGTCGACGAGGAATGGGAAGGCAAAAAGAATGCGATTTGGGAGATCGAGGTATTCGAAGGCGAGGAGAGGGATTGCTCGATGCTGGCCTTGACGGAAGGAGATGAGAAGGATGCCTCTCGCATGACACGGCTAACAGACGGGTCGTCAAGGATTGAGAGGACGAGCTGGTCTAGCTCAACCTTAACGGCGAGGAGAGGTTGCTGCTGCTGCTCCGGGCAGCCTCGGCGCTGGTGGGCCTGCGCGCGCTTCAAAGCCGCCAAGAGAGCGTTCGAGATGGGCGGCTCTTTAACGGAAGAAGAGGAGGACTCACTGTTGCTCGGAAGAGAGGAAGGGAGGCGGTCGAGTGCGACGGAGAAGCATAGATCGAGTGCGCGGCATTGGAGGCGGTGGGAGGAGTGGGGGTGGGAGCGAACGCAGGCCTCACGGAGGATGCCGGAGGGGCAAGAAAGCAGGGAGGCTGCCACGTGTAGTGGAGTGGTTTGTCCATGTCGACGTCGTGCCGCTTCACTGATGGCCTGGCTGAGTAACGCCGCCGCCTCATCCGTCAGCGTCTGTTGGATCGTGCTCAACGCTGCCCTCATCTTGCTATCTCTGCCTATCTATCTACCTTATTCGTTTCTCCTGAACAAGTACGGCTAGTAAAATCCAGGAAGAACAAAGATGCTCTAGAAGACGGAGATGAAGTCGTGCGCAGAAGAAAGGCGGGGTATTGGTGAACGAAGAAGCTTCTCAAGGGGATCTCTCTCCGGGCATCTCTCTTTGCGAGAGCAATTCCTCTCAAATTTTGATTCGGAGAGAGAGAGTATTTATATACTATTTTTATATTTTATATAAAGAAAAGGTTTTGCTTAGCGTTTTGATGATTTCATCGGAGATAAACTGTGACATAGTAAATAGTAATTATATTCAAATATTATATAATGTACGTAATAGTGATGTAATCATTTGAAAATATATAAATAAAAATATGATAGAATAATAATATGAAGCATAAAAATATAAAATAAATAAATTAAGTAATTTTAAAATTAAATATATTTATTTTATAAGTAATTAATCTCTTTGTAATAATAAATGGAAAGATAAAATCAAAATTTCTTATGAGAGCTTATAGTTTCGAGAAATTATTACATCCGGTCAAAAATCGAACGGTCCGAATGTATACCAAGCAATACCGAGTTTTATGTGACGTGGTGCGTGGTTATTGATCTCTGAACGCATTCGGACACCAAATGTAATAATTGCTCTATAGTTTCTCCCTCCAACCGATGAACTTTTAAAAATAAATAAAAATAAGATAATTATTATACTTATACACTCAATATAGAATAAATAAGCAAAACACATTAATATATTTCACATGTAAATACCACAAATTATAGAAAGATTTTAACATTTTAAAATATCTAATAACATAAGAAATTCTTTCATGATATAGAGATAAAGTTAACAATGTTTATTTTTTTGGGTGGTTTCTATAGTTCAAATAATTTCACTGGAGGAAAATTAGAAATATCCTAAATTTGCATCATGAAAGATATTCTCATAAGTTGAGTCTTCAAATCCCGATTCACAAAAACCTTTCATCTCAAATGCATCCAAATCATTGAATCCCATTATGTCATCTGCATTCTCTTTATTATTTAAACCACCTTCATCAACAAATAAAAATATAAAATAAGACTTCATTTTTTTTTAATCCAAATGATATTATATTTAATTATCAACTTACAATATCTTTGTCTAGTCGATGGTATGTTTTGTTCTTCAATAACTGACATTGCATCCTCTTTATAAATCTTATTGTCCAAGTCCTCTAAGTTAAGCTCTAGAGTTGGCTCATCATCAATTACCCAGAAATAAATCACTTAATACAAGTGTAATCTTAAAAAACATAACGTCACAACCCAACCCAATGTAACATGTAAGCAGAATGGGTTAGTTATTATTAGGCTATTGTATTGAATAGAGTAGTACTAACATATACCATACATTAAATAAATTATGTAATACAAGTAAATAAACAAGTACTTCATATATCAGAGTGTAAAATAATAGAGTTTTCTCAAGCATTTATGCCGTCAAACAAAACATATATCAAAATTTAGGCCTTTATGATTCCCAATGCTAACATATTAGAAAACAAGCATTTATGACTCTCAAATGCTTAGCACATTAGATATTCAAATATTTATGACATTTTAGCTCTCATTGGATTCAATACAACATATCTTCCTCCAATAATAAAACTCCTCAGAATCACACGCACACATGCAGGCACGCATGCACAAGCACGCACGCGCACAGGCACGCACACGCACCCACACGCACATGCACGCACGCGCACACACACATTTGAATGAAATGAATAAAAATAACCAACTTATAGAAATTTACAAATTGCTTTATTAGTAACCAACAAATTAAACAATGGAGTAGAATTTCATAAATTTCACCAAATAATCAAGGATTTTTCAAAACATTGTTTTGAAGCTTTAAATATTCTATAGCATTTATTTCTGAGGACAGAATCATTTTTTAATTTGCTAGAAATAGAGCACTTTTTAATTTACTTGAAAAAAATTCTAAAGAAAATATTAAAATGACCATAATGCTCCTATCTATAACATATGTAAAATTACATGGTGAAAGTTAAGTGAATATGAACTTATCCTCATTTTTAAACTAAAAAATTATAATTTTAATAAAAATCTCAAATATTTGTCATTATTAAAAATTGAGATAGGTAAAATGTAATCTACTTCAATCTAGAATTTTTTTTGAATTGGGCTGACACCAAACCCTAGCACCATAGTGTTCCCCAAATTTTCAAAATTACAGAGAGCTTAATGCAGCAACATGCTAACCTAGCCTCTCAATGCTCCCAAGGCAAAATTTTAAATTTTGGTTTCATATACATAGACTCCCTGGGACCCAGTTCAGAATAGACTTCATGTTTTTATTTGCACACAGAGCACTCATAGACACATGTAAAGAAAAAAAAAACAAAGATTTTCAAACATAAAACTTACTCGACCATATCAAAATAAATATGGCACTATTACAACATGAAGTACAATCCCCCCTCATTAAAAAAATATCATCCTCAACATTTTAAAACATAGATGAATTGATTAGGGTGCAACTGTCTCATCTCAGATTCCTTTTCTCAAATAGCTTCTTTTTCAGTCTATTTTTTGATTTGACCTTAACAATCATAATGGATTTATTTCACGATTTTTCTAATGTCATATTCCAAAATCCATTCTAGTTCATTTCTATAGCTCATATTTGGTGACACTTAAACTTCATCTATAGATACTCAATTTTTAGAATTAGAAACCCTTTTTCTCAAGAATGACACATGAAATACTCTGTGAATAGTAGACATATGCTCTGGTAACAATAACCTATTGGCAAACTTTCTAATATTTTCTATTACATCAAAAGGTTCAATATACCTTGTCCCAACATTCCTTATTTTCCAAATCTGCTGATACTTTTTATCGATCTGATCTTCATGTACACAAAGTCTCCAATGCAGAACTCTATAGCTCGATGTTTCATATCATAATATAATTTTTGTCTATCTTGCACCGCTTTCAATCTATCCTTAATTAGACACATCATTTTAGTGGCATCATTAACCAAGGCTGGCCAAATCAAATTCCTCTCTCCCACCTTGGACCAAGATAGCGGGGTTCTAAATTTACTATCATACAGAGCTTCATAAAGGGAAATACCTATTCTAGATTAAAAATTATTATTATAGGAAAATTCGATTAAAGGGTTATAATCCTCCCACCTTCCACCAAAGTCCAGAACCTAAAGTCTTAGAGAATCCTTTAATACCTGAATAGTCATCTCAAACTGTCTCTCTATCTATAGATAAAAAGTAATATTGAAATATAATTTAGTGCCCAAACCCTCTAAATGCTCTCCATAACCTAAAAATAAACAACAATTATATTTGAAACTTCTCCTTCAACACTCCTTGTAGTCAAATAATTTTTCATACTTAAGGCTGTGAAAATCTATCCACTAAATCAATCTATTAGATTGAAATAAAATGTGAAGTCTTTGTCAGACGATCCATTACAACTCAATTGGCATAATGCCCTTGCCATAATCTAGGGAAACCATAAAAAAATCCACTGTTATCTCTTTCTATTTCCATTTTGGAATAGGTGTAGTTGCAAAAAATCTCCCGATTGCTAACGTTCTATTTTCACTAACTGATAGGCTTCACATTTTGAAACAACATCAAGCACATTTTTTTTTTCAATTTAGGCTACAAGAACATATATTTCATATCACTGTACATTTTGCTGCTCTCAAATATATGGTGTTTCCCGAGTAATATTCTTTCAATATACTCTCATGCTTCAAATCTCCAACACTAGAAATCCATAACCTATTTTTATAGAAGATGACATCAAAATTAAACAATCATCATTGAAATTTCTTAGCAGACTTAATATGATCAATCTAATTCAAATATTCTACATCCAACATTTTAGCTTCATGAATCCTTTCCCATAGAGATGGTTGAATAATCATGTAAACCAACACACTTGGACCTTGATTTATGTAAGTAACCACTTCCATTTCTTGTCTTTTTATATTCGAACCAGAAGATCATCGGAGGTAAGTAAAAGACTTGACATTCTAAAAGACTTCCTACTCATAGCATTCGCCACTATATTTTCCTTATCAGACTGATACTAAATAGTCGGGTCATATTCATTAATCAACTCAAGCCACATTCTTTACCTCATATTCTAAACCTTCTATGTGGACATTTACTTTAAACTTGAATGATTAGTGAAAATCTCACATTCGACACTATACAAGTAGTGATTTCAAATCTTCAAAGCAAAAACAACATCAACAAGTTTTAGATTATGTGTGGATAATTCTTCTTACAAGATGATCAAATAACTCATCAATCTCCTTAGTAGAGGATACTTATTCTTAATTATTATTTAGTTTAATTCTTTATAATATATACATATACGCATAGTACCATCCATTTTCTTGGCAAATAAAAAAGTGCTCCCCATAGAAATACAATAGGATGGAAAACATTTAGACGAACCACTTTTTGAAGTGGCACTTTAATTTTTGAAGCTCATTGAGTGCCATCATATATAGATTTTTGGATATTAGAGTGGTACCCAAAAACTCATCAATACAGAACTTAATTTCTCTATCAAGCGATAAACTCACTAACTTAAAAAAAATATATATATAAAAAAATCATGCACTACATACCAGGACACTTTTCAAAGATTCAAATTTTATACTCCTATTCAAAATAGATGCTAGAAATATAATACAAATATTCTTCCATGATTTATCCTCTATATGGCAGATATAAGACATCAAAGAACTCCCCTAACTTTTTTAAAGTAGCTCTCATTGCTAAAAAATAATGTAACCCTCTTCTTCAGACACTTAATCTAAGCTCCATATCGGCTCAAACAATCCAACCCAGAATAATGTCAAACTCAGAAATAGAATATAACATATGTCCAAATCTCCTTTTTCTTATAATATACCTATAAATCACAAAAGTAGACCCTTAGCTATTATACATTTTCTAGTTAGTAAAATAACATATAAAAAAAAGATAACAATATGGAAGGCAAACATAATAAGTTAAAGTATTTGTCAAAAATAAATTAACAACTAGCTCTAGAATAGAATAAAATGAGACAAGGTATGTCAAAAATATAAGACGTACTTGTTACTAGATTCGAAGCATCTCTAGCCACATGCTGAGTCAAACTATATATATGTGCCTAAATTGGAGCTGGAGCAACAAAACCACTAGACTATCTTTAATCACCCCTAGATAATTTCCCACTACTGCACCACTATCTTTGTTAGAAGATCCCTTGATAAACACACAAAAGTGGTGCTATTTCGTTTCCCCTCTTATCAAATAAAGCTCTCAAACTTGGGCTCAAAATATCAATTAGGTCCTTTTTATGGAAACATAGCCATCCTATATCCAATCTGATCACATCAAAAAACACTAACTATCATCCGATAACACTAACCCAAGTGCCTCCGACCATAACTATGGCACACTTGTGCCCCACTTATAAAGCCTCTATAATTGACAATATTGCACCATTATGAACTGACACAGATGATCTACCTCTCATAGAGTCTCTAGATTTAAATTTGCTCTTTTCCCCAAAAAATTCACTAATAGAAGCCTCACCACCAAACCAATTCTTACTACCAATGCACTATAGCTGAGTAGTTAAAAAATCATTCTCGATTAGATGGGCCCTCTCCACTAGCCTAAAAAAATTAGAAATATGAAACAAAACCAAAGGCTACCTCAAAATATCTCAGGGCACTCTCAAAAATATGTAACTCTTCTTCTTAGCAGTGCTGACCAATTGTGGAACACACCTAGCTAGGACATTAAACTCTATCTCGTACTATATCACTGATATGCTCCATTGAACCAATCTCAGAAACAACTCCTAAATATATTATAATGTAGATTGAGGAATAAACCATGACCTGAAAAACATAAATAAACTCTTAACTACAAATTTTAGGATTCAACCTTCCTTGAATCTTCTCTTTCTGTTGACCTGACCAGTAGTGCAAACTCTTTATCAAATAGAAATATAGATAGAGGTACCTTCCTCTGAAGAGGATAACTTATACTATTAAAAGTTTTATCTAATTTCATTAGATTGTCCTCCACTTCCTTGGGCTCAATAATACCCTTAAATATCTGAGGTTTCAATATTAAAAACATCTACATATGTCTATCCACATCATTAGATCTAATAGAAGAAATCCAACTCTGGGCTTTAACCCTCAATTATGTTACCAAACTAGCAATCTGAGATATTAAATCAAAGCTAATAGTAAGAACAATGCTCTATACAGGCACAATCTGATTGGTACTCTACAAATCATTCATATTTGGGTCTTACTAATCCATAAAAATTTACTAATGAAACACATAGCTAAACAAAACATATGTATGCAAATAAAATAGAATGAATGTCCAACACTATCCAGAACTATCTCACTTGACCACATATTAATTCCTATAGTTATATTTATAACCATTCATTGAAAACCACTACTCTAATACCAAAAAGAGGTAGTCATAACCCAACCCAATACAACTCGTAAGTAGAACAAGTCATATCATATTGGATGGTGGCAGACCAAGTCCAAACTCTAATTTTAAAGAACTTTTTAGATTTGTTTCAATAATGAACAAATAATAAAACTACTAATTAACTTCCAAGGAACATAAATTAAACTCAATCACAAATTATTTTTTATTTCATCAATTTCAAAATGTATATACAATAAAAATATTTATACTACAATATATGGCTACTCAAATAGTATATACATTTTAGCAAACTCAGTTATTCAATTGGTTCCTTAATCATTTCTGGCTTTGATATATCATAAAAAAATTATCTTGATCAGGCACAAATCTCGAGGCAAAATCAAGTTGAAAACTTCCAAAATTAAAATTGGAACCATCCGAACTCAAAAAATGTATACTACAATATATGGCTACTCAAAAAATTAGAACATTCAACCTCAGTTATTCAACTGGTTCCTTAATCCTTTCTGGCTTTGAGTATCATCAAAAAATTATCTTGATCGAGAACAAATCTCGAGGCAAAATCAAGTTGAAAACTTCCAAAATTAAAATTGGAACCATCCGAACTCTGATTTCAGCAAACTTACAGTCGAACTCAGTGTCTCGAGAATACGAACCCAATGACACAAAATCCAACCCAATCTTAGCCCAAATCGGTCCAAATCAAGGGTTAGAAGCACTATTGGAAGGTTCAAACCATAATTTGGATTACCAAATGGTTTCCAAACATAATATGTTTATTGTCGAATCGAGCAGCTCGACGAGATGAATCCAACAAGCCCAAGATCACCAATTTATGACATCTTTAAGACATTCAAATGTTCATCAACAGGTCCATAATCAAGGGATTCAACATCGACCGTACATCCAACCACTCTTCATTTACCCTTGATCTCTCACCTATTTACGGACTATGCCACATAATAAATTTATAAATAGACCCCTCATTTCTCTTGAAACGGGACCCAAGAAGGAAGAGAAGAAGAGAAGAGAAGGAAGAGAATGAAGAAAAGGAAGAAGCTCCTCCTTAACTACTGCGTGAGTTCCGTCGGACCACCACCTGACGTTTGCTCTGCTGGACCACCACTTGAGGTCCTCACCTTCGCCCGACCACCATCTGAGGCCCTAAGCCTTACCAGACCACCATTGGAGGCCCTCACCTCCGTCGAACCACCGCCTAACGTTGTTGCTCCGCCGGACCACCACCTGAGGCCCTGAGCTCCGCCGGACGCCGAACCACCACTTGTGGCCCTAAGCTCCGCCAAACCACCACTTGAGGCCCTAGGTTCTGCCAGACCACCACCTAAGGCTCGAACTTCTACCGGACCACCACTTGAGGCCTGAACTTTTGCCAGACCACCACTTGAGGCCCAGATTTCTGTTAGAGTACCACCTAAGGCTCGGGCTTCTTTTGGACCACCATCTGATGCCCAGACCTCTGTCGGACCATCACTTGATGCCCTGAGCTCCACCAAAACACCACTTGAATCTCGAACTTCTACTAGACCACCACCTGAGGCCCGAACTTCTATCGGACCACCACCAGAGATTCGAACTTCTACCAAGCCACCACTTGACGCCCTGAGTTCTCCCAGAGTACTGCCCTTATACTATGATCTTTCGGACCCCTGTCTCTTATTAACTATGGTCATTCTGACCTCCATCACCAAACAACATTCTTTTTGACCCCGATCGCCTGCCAACTACAGTCTTTTAAACCCCTGTCTCGTGAAGATTATGGTCATTCCGGCCAAATAAATATGTCTATGTTTATTATTGTAACTCCCACCATGAAATATATTCTTTATAACATATATTTGTGACATTAAACTAAGGCCTTCTCCCAAGGATGGGCCTCAATTGTAATCGACCGCAAATACTAGTGGATTCATTCAAACATGGCAAGGCCCCATGGTTTTTCCCCCTTTTCAGGGGTATTCATGTAAAAACTCTATAGTCTCTTATAAATGCTACACACTCTCTCTTATCTGATTGCATGTTAGATCTTTGTGCAATGATAAGATGTTAAACTTCATATTTTTCTAGCGCCATGAATATTCCAGGACGTAATAGTTTGGCATCGTCTGTGGGAAAGTGGTTCCCGATTGGGGGGCAATTTTTGTTCCAACCTTAAAAGGTAGTTCATGTCAACTCCTTGACATCATCTATTACTGCATCAATTTTATGGGAATTAAATCCGAACTAGGGCGACAACTTTGACTACTCTAACTATGGTCAAGAAGATCCCTCCAATGCTTTCAATATCAAGATGATAATTTTGAAAAATCCTAGTAAGTGCAAGGATACTTCTAATCAATTATAAGCTTTATATAGTCCCTTGCTGGACTTTTAATCCTTGGACAAAGTCTTAATCTCGACATCACAAAAGTAGTAACATTCTAAAGATAGACCCTTCTTTATCTTTGATTCGGGATACACACAATATTTGCCCCCTCCTAATTAAGGCAATATCGATCCCAGGGAGATTCCATTTGACCTCTTTTACACAGGTCAACATCATCACGCAAGGCTCTGACATACAATCTCAGATAGGTATTACATCCTTGGTGGATTCTCTCGATCTCTTCCACACAGGTTAACATCATTAAGCAAAGGCTCTGACATACAACCTCAGATAAGTTTTATATCTTCAGTGGATTCTTTTGACCTCTTCCATATATAGGTTAACATCATTGGACAAGGCTCTAACATACAACCTTAGATAGGTCTTACATCTTTGGTGGATTCTCTACACCTCTTTCACACAGGTTAATGTTATCGAGTAAAGGCTCTGACATACAACATCAAATAGGACTTACATCCTTGGTGGATTCTCTCAAACTCTTCTACACATATTAACATCATCGAGCAAGACTCTGACATATAATCTCAGATAGGTCTTACATCCTTGTTAGATTTTCTTGACCTTTTCCATACATGTTAATGTCATCGAGCAAAGACTCTGACACATAATCTTAGATAGGTCTTATATCCTTGGTGGATTCTTTCCATCTCTTTAACACATATTAATGTCATCAAGCAAAAGCTCTGACATACAACCTCAGATAGGTCTTACATCCTTGATGGATTCTCTCGACCTCTTACACGCAAGTTAATGTCATTGAGAAAGGCTCTGACATACAATCTCGGATAGGTCTTACATCCTTAGTGGATTCTCTTGACCTCTTCCACATAGGTTAACGCCATCGAGCAAAGGCTCTGACATACAACCTCGGATAGGTCTTACATCATTGGTGGATTCTCTCAAACTTTTTTACATAGGTTAACGTCATCGAGCAATGCTCTAATATACAACCTCTGATAGGTCTTACATTCTTGGTGGATTCTTTCGACCTCTTCCATACGGGTTAATGTCATCGAGTAAATGCTCTGATACATAACATCGGATAGGTCTTACATCCTTGGTGAATTCTCTTGACCTCTTTCATATTAGTTAACATCATCGAGCAAAGGCTTTGACATATAACCCCGGATAGGTCTTACATACTTGATGGATTCTCTCGACCTCTTCCATAAAGATTAACATCATCGAGCAAAGGCGCTGGCATACAACCTTGGAAATGTCATTCATCCTTGGTGGATCCTTTTAACCTTTTTTATATAGGCTAACATTGCCAGAATGTCATCGATGGACTTTCATCGGACTTCCACCCGACGTCGTACTTTTACCCGACATTGGACTTCTGCCCATCGATAGACTTTCATCGGTTTTCTACTCGATGGCTTACTTCTGGCCGCCGCCGAACTTTCATCGGACTCCTGCATATCGACGGACATTAGTCGGGCTTCTACTCTATGTTGAATTTATACCCGTCGTTAGACTTCTAACCGATGCTGAATTTCTGCCAGTCACTAAACATTCATCGGGCTTCTACCCGACGTTGAGTTTCTACCCATTGTCGGACTTCTTCCAGTCACCATACTTCTCTCTAACATTGGAATTCTATTGTACGCTGAAATATTTTTGCACATCGTTGGACTTCTATTCGACGTTTAATTTCTATTCGACTTCGGACATGCCCATCATCGAAATATTATTCTTCGTCTGACATTAGCCGGACTTCTACCCTATGCCGAATTTCTACTTGCCAACAGTCCTTTCAATATACATCCTTACAACGATCTCTCTAACCTCCATCACCAACCGACTATAGATGTGAATATCTCTTGGTCATGGAATTTCTCGAAGAAGAATGGTCACCTGACATGCCCTCTATATGGGGAGGGGCCCTACAGTTGGATAAGAGATGACACGTATCAAAAAAAGTAGGGGAAAACCTCCCATATAGGAAGAGGACAGAAGGCGAGAAGGGAGGAACCTCCTTGCAAAGAGGGGCCACGGGCCTGGATAAGGGATGCCGCCTGTGCAGGTCCTGGGGGAAGGCCTTAGATGAAAGAAGAAGAAGAGAGAGAAATCTCCTTCTTGCGGAGAGGGGCCCCGGGCCTGGACAGGGATGCCGCCTGTGCAGGGCCCGGGGGAAGGCCTCACTTGAAATAAGAAGAAGGGGAGAGAGAAATTTTCTTCTTATAAAGAGGGGCCCTAGACCTGAATATGGGATACCACCTGTGCATGGCCAGGAAAGGGCCTCAACTGAAAGAGAGGAACATAGAGGGAGGTGTAAGTTTTTCATACCCCCTAAAGGTGTGTGAGAGAGAAGTTGGGGTGGTTATGAAAAAAAGAAAATTTTTTGGGGCGCGGGTACTGTACCGAATCGATACATGCGGAAATGGAAAATTAAAAAGGAAATTTTATTTTGCTAAAATTACTGTAGCGGTTACTCCAGTAACACTCCAGTGGTTACTATAGCGAACGGTTACAGTAGATGGCGGTACTGTAGCAAACAGTCACTGTAGATGACAATTATTATAGCAAATATTTCGGGCTCGATTTTCATGCTGGGCAGTCCAAATTGAATATTTTTGGGGTCCTCGAAAAGAATTTTTGGCATTCTGGATCCAATTTTGACACTTTTAGAGCTCAACGGGGCTTCTATGATTTAGTTTGAGTAAATTTATATTTTTTAGAAAGGATTTTTCTTACATTTTTTTAATTCAATCAATTGTAAGTGTTGTAATATATTTCTTCAGACTCTATAACTTTTGACGTCCTAAAATAGGGAGACAACTGAAATATCATCAAAAAATTATCTTGATCGGGCACAAATCTCGAGGCAAAAACAAGTTGAAAGCTTCCAAAATTAAAATTAGAACAATCCAAACTCTGATTTTAGCAAAGTTACAGTTGAACTCAGTGTCTCGAGAATATGAACCAACGACACCAAATCCAACCCAATCCGAGCCCAAACGGGTCCAGATCAAGGGTTAAAAGCGTTGTTGAAAGGTTCAAATAATAATTTGGATTACCAAACGATTTCCAAACATAACGTGTTTATAGTCGAATCGAGCGGCTTGATAAGATAAATCCAATGAGCCCAAGATCACTAAATTCTGACATTTTTAAGACTTTTAAATGTCCATTAAACGGTCCATAATCAAGGGATTCAACATCGACCGTCCATCCAACAACTCCCCATTTACCCTTGATCTCTCACCTTTTTATGGGCTATGCCACTCTAGAAATCTATAAATAGATTCCTCATTTCTTTTGAAAGGGGACCCAAGCAAGAAAAGAAGAAGAGAAGAGAATGAAGAAGAGAAGAAAGAGAAGGAAGAAGCTCCTCTTTGACCACTGTTTGAGTTTCATCGGACCACCACCTGACATCATTGCTCAGCCCGACCACCACATGAGGCCCTCGCCTTCGCCGGACCACCATCTGAGGCCCTTGCCCTTACCGAACCACCACTAGAGGCCCTCACCTCCGACGAACCACCGCCTGACCTGAGGCCCTAAGCTCCGCCAGACCACTACTTGAGGCCCTAAGCTCCGTCGAACCACCACTTGAGTTCCTAAGCTCCACCGAACCACCACTTGAGGCCCTGGGTTCTACCGGACCATGACATGAGGCCCGAACTTCTACCAGACCACCACATGAGACCCAAACTTCTACCGGACCACCACCTGAGGCCCAAACTTTTTTCGAACCACCACATGAGGCCCGAACTTGTACCGGACCACAACCTGACTCCTGGACCTTTGCCGGACCATCACTTGATGCCTTGAGCTCCACCAGGACACCACCTTACGCTCGAACTTCTGCCATACCACCACCTGAGGCCCGAAACCTGAGATTCGGACTTCTGCCGGGCCACCACTTGACACCCATAGTTCTCCCATAGCACTACCCTTATACTACAGTCTTTCAGACCCTTGACTCCTGTCGACTTTGGTCCTTCCGACCTCCATCACCAGACAACGGTCATTTTGACCCCGGTCTCCGGCCAACTACATTCTTTTGGACCCCTGTCTCGTGCCAAGTATGGCCATTCCAACCAAAAAAACATGTCTATGTTGATTATTATAATTCCCACCACCATGTAATGCGTTCTTTATGACGTACATTTGTGACATCAGGCCAAAGCCTTCTCCTAAGGAAAGGCCTCATTTGTAATCGATCGCAAATACTAGTAGATTCATTCAAATTGAGTCAGACCCCGTGGTTTTTTCCCTTTCTCAGGGGTTTCCACGTAAAAATTTTGTTGTCTCTTATGAATGCTACACTCTCTCTCTCTTATCTGATTGCATGCTGGATCTTTGTGCAATGCTAAGACGTTAAACTTAATTTTTCTCTACTGCCTCGAATATTCCAGGACGCAACAAGCTTAAAATAGAATACTAAATATATATGAGCCAATACAACTTAACAGGTCACACCCACAAATCTAAATTCTTAATAAGTAACCCATTATGCGTATACTAAATTAAAATCAGGTATTAACAAATTATTATATTTAACATAATAGTGCATGCTAACATATAACAAAAAATAAATAAACACTATTTATTGTAATTGTATTTTATATGAAAAGTTAGCTTTCATGATAAAATAATTGTTGGAGTCTAAATTTTTTTCCCTAAAATAAGTATAAGAAGTATCTTTCATGTGTTATGGAGAGTTCGAGGAACAGTAGGCTGGGAAGGACCAGTAGAATACGGCCGCTGCCGCCGGCCGGCCGGCCGGCTGTTATTTTAAAATTTATTTGTTTAATGCTGCTGATTTTGACCGGAGTCCATTTCCTATTCGCCTTTTTTATATATATTATAAAATTCTTTATAATTTATTTACTTACTTTAGCTGCGAGGATAGGAGAAACGAAAAACGATTGGCTGAAAATGAAATCATTAGCGCTTTCTTTTCCGTTTGGCTCTCTAAAAATTGGCTTTTTGCACGCAACTTTTTGCTGCGGAGCAGAAGTTCTACAACACGGATTTGGCCTAAGCTCCGTTCGGCCTTCTCCCTCTTTTTTAACAAATTTTCATGCGTTTTTTTAATTGTTTGATGGCTCCACGTCTTTTAATGTTCAAAAGAGAAAGTCTACTTTGCCTTTGACGCACTAAAAAAGTGGGAAAATAAAAAAAAAATTCAAAAAAGTAATGACAGAATATTCTCCTACGTTTTTTTGATTAAAGACCTATTTGATTTTGGATATTTGGTTGAAAGCAAGGTAGGTATAACATAAAATATTTATATGAATTTTGAAAATGAGCATCACAAATAATTTTTATAAAAGTTGATATTTTTAATTGAAACATAGAAGTGCAAATGAAAATTGATTATGAATTAAAAAGGTATAGTCACAATCACACATCATTTCCCTTTAAAAACATACAAATGATTTCATATGAATTTTTACAATACAACAACAACAACAACAAGCCTTTATTCCAGTATGTGGGATCAGCTATAAATGTAGTGGCAAAGCCAAAAAGTTTAATCAAAGGGGGCCTAAATTAAAATAGTTTTGTTTGTCGTCTCATTTGGAAGGTTAGAATACATTAAAATAGTTCTGTTTGCGTCTCATTATCGGATCCAAGAGGAGAATGCAAATAACATGATCATTAGAGCTTAGAAGATATAAACATCTGCCATGGACAATCTTCGTTTGGGGCTAAGAGAGCAACGAAAAGAGAAAATGAAAGCCATGCTTGAGGCCGTGAGTTGCGAGTCACGAGAGAGAAGCAAAGGGAAAAACAAATAATTGATGCTTTTCATGTGGCAAAGAAAAAGATGTTGGTGGCTTCTTTGGATTAATAAATAATTTTAAATGAAGAATTACGAAAATTAGAGCAGGTTTCCTTGTTGGCGAACTTGTTGCTTTGTTAAGCCATTAGAACAATCAACTTTAAACCCATTTAGGCTTTCAATTTTAGCTTTAGCCAAATTCTTTAGAGGAGATCTCTCAAACTTGTTGACCAAAATCTCTTTTCACCATTCCGGTCATCCACAATGGAAAGTCATTCCTCCATCTCTCTTTCAATATTTTACCCCATTAGTCTTTCTCTCTCTACAGCTGAAGCATTGCATGGTCCGAGTAGAATGTGTATTGAAGACTTGAAATGGAAAAAGCCTCTAATAAATAAAATGAAAGCAGAAAAGGGGTTGTACCACAATGGATGCTTAAGTTCTAAATATGGGCTTATGCCATTATTCTAAGTAATTTATTTTAGTGGTAGTGGGGGCACATGCACCCCCCCCCCCCCCCCCCCCCCTCAAAACCCAATGGCTAAATGAATTCTTTTTATCCATTATGTCTTCTGAAGAGTCAAATTCACATTTAAATATAATAAAAATATTTTCATTTCTAATATTTTCTAACTATCTACATGAACTTTTTTTAATAACGGCCAAATCTAATACATCTATTCTCCAAATTAGGCCATCAAAAGGCTGACATTTTATGACCAAATAATTCAATATGACTCTCTCTATAATATTTGCCACTAGAGCTGCTCCAAAATTTTCATGCATATACTTGTTTCAAATTTTGTCTATATGAATGAAGCCACTCATTCACCTGAGCATCCAGCTCATCATTGCAAAACTTAATATATTTTTATGCTTCTATTTTAGTGGCCAACATTATATGCCATAAATCATTATATGTCTCACTACCATCTTATAGAATTTTCCCTTAAGTTTGAAGGGTGTATTTATATCACACAATATGCTAGATGCATTCTTCCACTTCAACCTTCCAACTAGAATTCTAATAAAAATATTACCATCTATTCCACTATCCCTTCGAACAATAGACTTGAGATATTTGAAATATGTACTTTTATTAATGAGTTGATCGCCCAAAGCCATAATCCCCCAACTAAATCTATTTCTACTAAAATTATACTCCATATTCGGTTTTAGATCTACTCAAATGAAAACCTTTATACTCTAAAGTTGACCTCCATAATTCAAATTTTCTTTCAACTCCCTCTCTAGTCTTACCAATAAGAAGAATATCATCAGCAAAAAGCATACACTAGGGTATATCCTCTTGCAAATGTCTAGCTTGAACAACCATAACTAAAGCAAAAAAGATATGGGATAAAAGCTGATCCTTGATGTAAATCAATTGATAGGAAAATACTTGGTCAAACCACCTATTATTTGAGCACAACTAACAGTTTCTACATATATATGCTTAATGACTTGAATATAAGCATTATTAACGCCTTTTCTTCTTTAGAACTCTCCAGAGCAGTTTTCTTGGAACTTTATCATAAAATTTTTCTAAATCAATAAATATCATATGTAGATCCTCCTTATTCTCTCTATACTTCTCCATCAAACATCTCAATAAATGTATAGCCATGATAGTAGACCTACATGGCATGAATCCAAATTATTTTTGAAAAATATTAGTATTACATTGTAACCTATGCACAAACTTAATTCCTCCATAATTCACATGCTTTTGTGTATCAGCTATATTCTTAAAAATAGGAATCAACGCACTCCTTCTCCTCTCATTTGGCTTCTTTTTAGTCTTTAAAATAATATTGAAAAGTTTCATAAGCTAATAAATTCCTTCATCTCCTAAGCATTTCCACACCTCTATTGGAATATCATTAGGTCCAATAGCTTTTTTACACTTCATTTTCTTTAGAGCCTCTCTAATTTTAATTTTATTAATATGTTGATAAAAATAAAAATTTTATTTTCATTTATGGTGATAAGGTCACTAAAGTTAATCATATTCTTGCAATTTCATTAAAAAGCTTATCAAAAATATCTCATCCAATTTTTATGGAATATATCTCCTCTTCTAATAAAAGTATTTTTTTTATCTTCATCCTTAATACACTTCACTTGAACTAAATCCTTACTTTTCATATCTCTTTGCTTGGCTACCTTAACACTTTTGTTGATAGGTCCTAAGCCTTGGATGAGCAAAGTGGAGGGTAACGTTAGATAGTCAACAACTAACATAAAATATTTTGAATAATCATGAATGTTTAGAATAAAAAAAGTAAAATTTTCATTTGCATAATATTTCATGAAAAGTAAAAAAACACCCAAATTTCATTAATGTGATGTAAGCATCTTGCAAATAAAGTTCAAGAAAATGGCATCCTCATAAAAAATATATCATTCATGATCACATAACAAAACTTAGCAAATTATGAAATAGGAAATTCATATTAGAATGAAATTCTAGCTTCCTAAAGAATGAAAAAGATTTCCTACTTTAAAAATATCACTAATCTTCCATCTCTTCACCAAATTAAAATTATGAGTAGTATCTCCTCTCCTTATGCTTTCCTTCCACTTTTTACTGACAACCCACTTCCTTTAATATTCCCAAGTTCCAAGTAAAATTCTCACTTTCTTCCTTAAAATCCACTAAATTAACCAATTACTAAAACCTTTCAAAACACGTTCATGAGTTAAAAGAAAAAGGGCAATTATGTAATTTATGCCAAGTTGTCTATTTATGTCCATAATGTCATTCATGCGAAAGCGATGAGGATAGTTTTTTTTTTATTTAGCTATTGTATTAAAATAAGAAATGAAAATTTCACTTCATGTTTTGCACTTTTTTTGGAGGACTTCTCTTTTTTATCAATTATTATGAAAACTTTAATGTTTGACATTCTTCTATTTATTATATCTTTAACTTCATATGCCAATATCCTTTTTGACCACTTGATATGTATTAAATACTTGTGCATCATTATCTTATTATATGGAATAGCTATTTTTTTATCTAAAACTCACCTCTAGTGTAGAGATATAAAAGTATCTAGCACATCATTCATATCAATAGGTGATATTAATTTATAGAAAACTTAAATATCTATGACTAAACATAACAACTCCATAATATCTTACAATTCCCTTCAAAAGGCTTACCCTTTAATAAATGAAGTCCCTAATTGAGGCTTCCATGTCTTATACTTGGAATCATAGTATTTTCTTTTCCTTTATTTCAATTTAGTCTTAATAATTTTGATCTTCATGTGTCAAGTGTGTTCAACATTTCTTATCATACAAGTCAATATAAAGAGTCATCCTGATGTTGGATTAATAGTTATTATTATTATTAAACTCTACAATTTGAATGTGATATGGCCAATTCTTTCCAAAATCCAACATAAATTACTTTAATAACTCTTAGAAGCTCTAAATGATCCTCTTAGACTACCCATGCATACCTGAATTTACAAACATTCTAAATTTAGGTAACAAGTAACTAACATGTAATGCCAATGATTTCTTATTTGAGAATAGACACTACATTAGCTCTCCTTAGATGGTATTGTATAATCGAAATCAAAGTTATTTATCATCACACTATAAGATCTATATTGAAAGAATAACACTATCTTTCTTGATTACTAATGAACAAAAAAAATATATGATTACATTTTATCTGGAATTGTAAGTAGATAAATTATGCATATTATTTAGAGCCTCATAACACAAGATTCTTATCCTTTCCTGAAAATATGTAAAATCATGTAATGATAACATAGCCCAACAAGTAATTAAAAACTTACAATCAAAATCAATACGAGATAAAAGAAATCAATATAATATAAACCATATAAAGAAATATATGCATAAGTGTCTATATTAATTATTTGTATAAATTTATTCTTCAATAGTTTATCATATCTCAATTCATTACATCATCAGTCACAGTATCAGCAATACTCAACAATATTAATGCCAAAAAGAATATTAGTATCATGATCAATAATGTTAAATCATGTTAATAATAATAAATAATATTAGTGTTAGTCACAATATCAATATAATATTTGTAGCAATGTCAATATCAATATTCAGATATTCAATATGTATCTTAAGAGTATCTTGCTCCTACACTTATAACTTCTAATCAGCCGCCCCTTATAAATCTCAATTAATATACTCCTTATAATTCCTCTTGAATCACGTGAATCAGTCACCTTGGCTTTTTAAAACTCTCAATCAATCTCCAACTCTTTATGACTCCCAATCAATGAATCATGTGGATAAGTAAGGTATCACATAGAGTTATCATATCATATATTTGATATCATTCAGTACTCCTTTTAAAATATAATAAAAATCATATCAAATTATTCAGAAATGATTAAATATATAACATATCTAAACTTTCACAATGAAAACTTATAAAATTAGGAGAGAATGCATTTTTGAAAGATTTAGAAGAGATACAATTTGTAGAAATTAAAAGCATTAAAAGTAGAAGTAGGATATTAATTACTTACTATGAATAAAATAAAATATGTGACAAGCATGACTGGCAAATATGATTCAAAACCTTTCTCACTCCTCTCTCTTCTTTCCCTCTTTCAGTTTCTTCCTCGTCAAGCAACCAAGTAAGGGAGTCAGTGGGGTGGGGTAGAGATATTTCTAAATATATATACATAAATACTACTTATGGCCTAGTACTGCAGCGCACACTATATCAGTGCTAAAGTTCTCTATTTTAAAAATTTTATATTTTTCAAATAAATTTATTTTATATATTTGAGTAATTAAAAGCTCCCCACTTTCAAAAAATATCATCCTTGATATTTCTATATCAGTTCGAGAGAGTGTGTGCGAGAGAGAGAGAGAGTATGCTCAAAATAAAATTTTAAACTTAAATCAACTAATTATAAATCAAAAATCACATTTCTATTTTGCTCATAAGCTATAGTTATATTTTAATTCATTCAATAATCATTACTCTGATATCTTTTTGTAATACTCTTAGATCTATATTGGAAGAGTATATCTATCTTTTGTTTAACCATTTAACTAGAGCTTACCAATGAATAAAAAAAAAAGCATTTTGTCTAGAACTGTTGGTAAAAAAGTTATGCATGTTATCCAAAGTCTCTTATCATAATATCCTTACCATTTCTTTAAAAAATATAAAGCCATATAATGAGCACATAGTCCAATAAGTAATTAAAATCATACAACTAAAATTAATGAAGATACAAGAGAATAATGTGTTATAAATTATATAAACAAAAATACGCATCAATGTCTATATTGATTATATGTATCAATTTATCATTCTATAGTTCATCGCATCTCAATATATTACATCATCAATCACAGTATCAGTAATAGTTAATGATACTAATGCCAATAATAATATTAATATCATAACCAATAATATTAAATTATGTTAAAGACCATAAATAATATTAATATCAGTCAAAATATCAGTATAATGATCGTAGCAGTGTCGGTATCAGTATTCAGATATTCAATGTGTATATCTTTAGGGTATCTTGCTCTTGCACTTATGACTCCTAATTAGTCACCTCTAATAACTCCCAATTAATGTACTTCTTATAACTCCCCTTGAATCACATGAATTGGTCGCCCTGACTCCTTATAACTCTTAATCAATCTCCAATTCCTTATGACTTCTAATCAATGAATCACATGGATCAATAAGATATCACATGGAGTTATCATATCATGTATCTGATATCATTCAGTACTTCATTTAAAATATAATAAAATCATATCAAATCATTCATAATAATCAAATCTATAATATATCTAAACTTGCACGGTGAAAATTTATGAAATTCGGAGATAATGCATTTTTAACAGATTTAAGAGATATAAAATTCATAGAAATCAAAATCATTGAAAACAGAAGTAAGAAATTAGCCACTTATAATGGATTAAATAAAATCGGTAACAAGAATGGCTAACAAATATGATCCAAAAACATTTTTCTCTCCTCTCTCTTATTCCCTTCTTTTAATTTCTTCCTGGTCAAGCAACTAAGTGAGGGAATATGTGGGATGAGACAAATATATTTATAAATACATATACATAAATACTATTCATGGCCTAGCACTGCAGCACCCACCAAATTAATGTCAAAGCTCTCTACTTTAGAATTTTCATATTTTCCAAATAAATTTATTTCACATATTTGAGTTATTACATTTATTAACCCAAGTGATGAAATAGCGGTGAATAACAATTTGGTGGCATATGATAATAAGATGGTGTAAAATTATTATAAAAATTAGCTAGTACTATCACTCATTTAAAAAGTTACATTATATGATGACAATAAATAAAGTTTTAGGGGAAATTAAATGTTATATGGTGCTAAGAGAAAGCTAGCTAGTATTAACTCAATGAGGAATTTAAGCAACCGAACAACATATGCTTTTGTAATTAATCATCTCTAAATATTCCTTATGTTAAAAGTCTGTCAACCTAGTATAACTAGGATGAAATTTCATTAGACCTGAATATTACCTACCAAATGAAAATAATGTGGTGCTTATAAGATAATCAAATCCTTCAAATCTATGGTATAATACTCAATATCTCTCTTTGGATTCGATCTCTTAATAGTTCTTCCCACTATTAGAACGTTTTTGAGACCCCATGCAACCTCAGTGATACATCAAATTAAGCTTATTAGTGGTGAGGGACCTGAGGGTGACAAAACCTCTGTATTCTTTTTATTTTTTTTATAGTCAGAAGCTACTTTGAGAACTATATTTGCTACCGTGTGATAGCTATAAGAAAGTTGTTGTTCTAAAAGAAATTATTTATTAAAAAAATTTTATTCTCCCCGACAAAAAATTTACAATAATATTTACGAAATATTATAACCGCCCCCTAAACGAGCCCTAGGCGTTCAAAAAAGATCAATAACATTCCCGTCTATAGGGATAGTGACACCCTAGATTGAAATATGAAGATTATTATTATTATTATTATTATCATTTAATGCTAAGAACTATATATATGATAATCTTCTTTATTTTACCTTTTGAAGAAATTTGTATGGTATAATTGTTTGATCTGAACTTCTATATGTTAATTATTGTTATACAAATCTGATAGCATCTCGTTTCCAAATGACCAACCAAAAGATTAAAATCATATTATTATTTAATATATATTGAAGAAGTCTCTCATGAACAACCACCATTTTGATGATATTAAATGTATAACGCTTAATATTGAACAGAAAGCAACTGCTAAACTATGGATACCTTTTTTTTTGGCTTATATTATGAAAGAGTAATGGCATGTCATATTCTATAGATAAGGAATCAATATGATTTTTTTTTAATTAAGACTAAATGGGTGGAAAATGAAATTTATTAATATGTAAAAGCTTAAGGTCAAATATATTGAAGTGCTTCAAGTATAGTATGCTTAAACAAAAAGGAATTTTTTTTTTTTATAGTTTTTGGTTGAAAGAAGCCAAAAGGAAAGTTCACCTCTTGAACTCCAATTAATTAATTATTTTGAATATTGCATATCCTTCATTAATTGATATCAAATTTGAATCCTAGGCTCCAAAGGTCTGCCTTTCATATCATGACTTGCTTAAAAAATGAAGTGATTTTAGATTTTTAAAATTTTTAATTTTTATTTGAAAAATAATGAAAAAAATGATAAGATATATTTGTTAATATATTTTTTTTTAATTTTAAACAAAAAGTTGATTTGTTTTAACACATTAAAAAAATGCTTTAGATATTTTGTAAATTTCAAAATGGAATTTCAATCATCATGACAAAAAATGTTTGAATTTTCCTAACCTTTAACGTGATCTTTAAATAAAATTTGTGAGTATTTTAATGACTAATTTTTTGCATATATTAGAAGTGTACAAATGGTTGGCAATTTTCAAGATCTAAGATGCAGGGCAAGCTATCAACAATAACCCTTTGGACCAACCAGACTTAATAACTCAATTTGATACATCATCATGTTACCAATTGACCAAGAAAAAAGTTCTACCATGAATTTTAACTTTAGGCAATTCATTTTTCAAGACATTGCTCAGTACTATCAAACTAACCAGATAAGTTTGTGCATGAATCTCCATCTTCCAATTGACCACCTTGAGAGTTTGACACCTTCCTAGGATGAATCACCCCTCTATTTCATAGTTGGTTTCTTTCTAATTTCCATCATGGCCTAAAACCCTCACCCTATACTTTCGCATGCAATATTTCCTAAGAACACCATAATCTTGAAACTCATACTACATCACTGCCATGGTATGGGTAGAAATTTAAGTGATGAATGACTCCATGCTCTATCTCTTTCACATCCTCAATAACCAGACCCATCCCACACCAAATATTTAAGATTTATAAATACATCATTTCCTTACTTAGCCTATCGAATCCTAAAGATTTATAAACACGTCATTTCCTCAAGAATAAAAATGTTGGAGCTTGTTGAAAGGAACTTCTATGTACAAGAAAGAAGACCTCAACTTCCACCTTTTCCTCTTTTTCTCCTTAAGTATTTCTTTGATAGCGATGATAAGTATGTAAGGTGGAACTTCTTTGTAACTATAAATTTTTCATCTTCAATTCTATATATTCAATTATCTAGCCCATAAATGTAGATTAATATAGAAAATCATTGTTTTCATGTATGTTTTTGTTATGCTCCCCACTTATCTTTGATGGAATTTTCTTATATTATATGAAACTTTCTAGATTCTCTTTCTCACAGAGCTTTGTCAATGGTGCAATAGACGAGGTCGCTTCATGTCTATTTGGGCCTCCTATAGCCATTCAAAGAGACATTTTAAGTTTAGAAGTCCAATAATAGAGCTTTCCAATTGAACATCCTACACCCATCTCCATCTTCAACCAAGGTTCTCTTTATAACTACTCTCATGCATCATCTTCATTAGTGAATATATACCCTCCCTTTATCGTAGTTGAGCTTAAATTAGATCTTACACTTTGGGCGTATACCTCCACACAAATATCTTCTTTGTATTTTCCACTATTTGTACTAGAGCTCATTCAATCTTAAGTTTTTGAACTAGTTTATCATTAACTTTATTAAATTCCTTTATAAAATATGTTTTTTTTTCATACAATATATTTTTATCCATTAAATGACACTTGCCATCCCTATACTCACCTTAAGCATCAAATCTAAGCCCCTTTCTATAGTTAAACACCATAGAGTCTATCATCCCATTAAGTTTAAGGTGATTCTCATTGAACATCATTAGTTCTAGGATCACCTATATGTCAAATAAAGATTGAAAAAATAATTTTTAGGAGTAGAACAAGTAATACATCAAAAATCAATGGGGTAAAATTGGTATAAGGAAAGAATCTAGTTGAGTTTAATGATGCTATAATGACCTATATTTTAATTGATTAATGAACTATTAATTTACTAGATCAAAATTGATTTGAAATCCTTGCTTGTAAGAAAATCTTGTTAGGAGCACTATAGTGAAGTGTTGAAGCTGGAGAGCAGATTCATGCTAGCCTCTCTATATGGAAGGTTCTGGTTGAACGAGCATGGTGACACCAATTTCTCTATTCTATAGTAAATTGGGCCATGGCTACAACATTGTTGTCTCAAGCATTACATTGCTAGGTTAGAAAGTTATAATTTTTAAATATCTCAAACCACTATTATATTTAAGTGTTATAAGTTTACATATAAGCTCCATTTATGTGTCCTTGGCTGGGAAGAGAGAGCAGAAGGGGAGAGGAGAGGAGGAGAGAGAAGAGAGAGAAGATTTGTTCCATGACATTTCTGTCCATTTTTCTAGTTGGCAAAGTTACTATGATAGTTGTATGCAACCTTTACCCTATATCTATTTTTAATGATTTTGATTTCTAAGATATCTCCCTCTCAAATCTAGTTAAAATCCATTTTCTTCTGATAAAAAAAAAATTTACTATTTAACTTTTGATATGTTGTAGATATCTTAATTCAATATATTATGATATGATCATATTGAGATTTCACTAAGTAGCTTTACATGAATGGGATTTCATATGAAATAATAAGAATGAAGAGTATGATTGTCCTGCTTAATAGTTTTACTATTCAAATAAAAATAAAATTAACTTTAGCCAAGGAGGAGAGTTTAGAAGAGGTTGCAATTAAAAAATGTCTCCTTCTGATATACTCCCATAACAATTCCCTTTATGGTTACCCCTAATATCAATCATCGTGACTCTTTCCGATTAGATAATAAAGAATCAGATTCCCCTTCTTATACCTAAAAAAGAATATCATTATTAAAGCTTTAACTCCTCATTCTCATTCTAAGAATGATCATTATATCTCTAAACTTTTGGATAGTGTTCTTGAATCCCTCAAGGATAATTTGAAATCCTTACTTCTTCCTCTAAAGAAAACATACCTAATTTTATTTTACAGAACTCTATTATTCCTCCATTATCTTCTAAGCGAATGAAAGCTAACAAATGATGATTATATACCCGTTATTTATCCCTTTACTTATGCCTTATCCCTCTCTCGATCCCTCACTCTCTCATTTGGCTTGCCATGGAAGGAAAGGAAAAAAGAAGATAAGGGAAAGAAAAGACAAGAGTGAGGAAAGAGAAAATTGGGGTTTTGGCAGCCAATTTGTTTCGTCACTTTCACGAAAAAATTTCAGATCATTGAAGGTGACTTCTATCTTATTTCTATTTTCAAAGATTTTGATTTGAAGTATTTGATTTCTCCCAAATTGATTTTATTTTATTTTCTCTTTATTTAGTGAACTACATCATAACCTTTTCTATATCATTGTATTGATTATTCTTGACATGTTAACTTATTGGTTTCGTAATTTCACTGGTTGATTTTATAATTTTACTGATTAAATTTATAGTTATTACATTTTATATGAATTACATAGAATATTAGTTTTGGTATTTTAATCTAATTATATTATTAATGTAAGCTTTGTAAATGAATATGGATATATGATTGGGTAATGGTTGATGCTATTAATTTTATAATATTGTATTGATAATATATGTGAAGATAAGTAAATGTTGGTTATTTATTAATAATAGTTGGAAATTTATTTATAACTGTATATGATGGTAGGCTAATAGGTTTTCTTTTAAATATTATGATTTAGTTTTATCATCTACTGATTCATGTGATTCATTGATTGAGAGTTTTAAGGAGTAAATTTTTGTGCTAACATGTGAAAGAGTTAAGATGCAACTTTTTGAGCCAATGCGTAATGATTTATTGATTCCTGAAAAAATACCATGCAAGCTAGAACTCCTTACTTATTTAGTATAACTGCATGGATATGATTTACTATACTTCTTCACTGCTACTGATTTACTGTTATTAATGAATTATGATATTACTATCAATCCATTGTTACTATACTGATTTATTGATTTACTAATACTAAGCATGTGATTTCTATTATTGAGCATGTGATATAAGCTACTGATTAACACTGATACTGATATAATGAAACATCATGTGTACCCTCTGTTGACCTTGATTTTGCCCAGGCTCCTGGTCAAAGAGGTTGACTTGGTCAAATTGACCAAGTCAGACTGCAAGACCCTCTCCAATAGGTTCAGTGAGTCGATTTGAGTGTGCTAAGCCCAGACCCGGGCCTGGGTCAACCTGGTTAACAAGATCAACCTAGGTTGACCTATTTGGTCCTTTTGAGTCCTAATTCCAATCATAATCAATTAGCATGACCCCACTTGTCCCTTGACCCCTTTGACTGGGTTGATCAGGTCAGCCATTGACTTGGTCCACCCAAGTCTTAAATAGGTCAAAATGACCCATTTAATTGGAATTAAAGCCTAATTAATGCAATTAAAGCCTCCCTTTGAATTTCAAATTGAAACCACGGCCTCCTAAGCCTGGTTTCCCTCCTAATTGGTCAGGGATTAAATCCCCATCGTTGATGATGAGATTAGGCTCCTTAAATACCAAAATTAAGTCAAAATAGGGATGTTTTTGCTCTTGCTCGATCTAGAGACTACCTCAGGCTCTGAGATTTTGTGAGAGCACTCCCACGACCTTCCTCCACTTTTTCCAACCAAACTCCGACGTCCAGACCCAGCCGGCGGCGATCCTCCGGCGAACCCGAGACGTTTTTCCATTCCAAGCCAAATCCTACTCGATTCAAGAAGTTTCAGAGCTCGAGTTCAAGAGGAAGATTGTTCGTGAGGAGTCCACGAGGCCAACGAGCTCAAGAACTCCAGATTCCACTGTGTGGATTAGGTAAAAAGTGGAACCTTAGTTTAGTGCACTTAGATCTAAATAACATCCTGCATAACGTGTTTTAGAACGTGATTTTTACTCCCCATGAATGTTCTTCATTCTTAGTGTATGTGTTTAAAATTTCATCAAGTTTCGTTGAGTGGTTTGAGAGAACGAGGCAAAAGAACCCTCTAGGTCTCGGGTTGAGCCTACATGCGTCTGGGAGGAATCGTGACCGTCGATCTCCCGATCAACGGCCACGATCGGGTCAATCCATGGTATGGATTGACCGCGGGTCTTGATCCGGCGTCCGAGCGTGCCACGCGATGTGATCTCCACCGTCTATGCCAGAAGGCGGGAGATCGGACGGCTGTAAGAGCTCGCCGACATGAATTAGTGGCCTCGGCTTGATTGCCGCAATCATTAGTTGGCGGCGCAATCATTACGCCGCCGCCAATCATTGGCCGCAGACTGCAGCTCCAGTCCGGGCACGCCAAGTGTCACACTGAGGCTTTTTCTGTATTTTTTAATTTGTTTTAAATCATTTTAAACCTATTTTAGCTTATAAAAATCATAGAAAATTCTTTTTTGGGCCAAAAAATACGTACAATACCTCATTTTGTTCGTATTCTCAGCCTCTTCAATTTAAAATTATTTTTGATTAAAAATTTTATGTATATTTTGAAATATTTAAAAAATAGTGAATATATATATATGTATATTTTAAATGTATTTTTAATTATTATTGCATTATTATTATTATTATTAATACTTATGTTAGTTTACTGTTTCTTTTATGTTTATTATTATTATTATTATTAATTATTTTTATTTTGATTATTATTATTATTATAGTTATATAAAAAGTATTCTTTAATAGTTAAGTATGATTGTAACTACTTTAATTTTTTAAATTACTTAAAATATTACTAATAATAAAAATATTATTATCATTATATTTCAAATTACATTTAAATTTCAGAAACTTCGATGTTTTAAGTTAATATTAGTTAATAATTATTTCAAATATTATTATTTTTTTAAACTATTTTAAAAAATAGACTTTTATTGTATTTAAAACTTGCAAAATTCAACT